>OX457043.1:20505972-20518472 GCA_949752735.1 Lumbricus terrestris | reverse complement strand
CTTGATAGCGCGACAAATCGTGCACTAATCATACCCCAATGATTAGGATGTGACTTAGTGTATGATTAGGGCCTAATAATGGCCTAGTTAGCTACACCGGTAAGCAAGAGCGGCATTCGTCTGTTGGTTGCAACGGACTGCGGTTCAAGCCCCGGGCTGGGAGTTGACATTCAGAGATCTAGAGACTAGATATCTCGGGCTAGCACGTGTGGGACGCAGGGGCGCAAACCTCTGCGGAGCGACCCTGGGCAAGTTGCTTACCCATCATTGTCTGTGGGGAAGGCAACGGGAAACCACCTCACTTATCTCACCCCCAGGGCCAGAGCACCTTCATCATCATCATCATCATTAGGGCCTAATTTAAGCTCTTTGGACATTGTCCTGGACTCGTTGGAAATCTCGTGATTGCAGTGTCATGACAGCTAGGCTACGCAAGACGTGGACCGAATCCACGACCCCGACCCAACGTGTAGATGGTCGAACCTTGACAATGACGACCAAATGTATCGGGTGTCAATAGCCCCTGCAAGTCCCACAATGGTTGTGCAAAAGTCAATCCATATTAGAAGCGGAAATAATTAGGGGAACCAACCTGTTTTAAGTAACAAACTATCGTCTTTCTTTTGTTATACGGTGATAAATAAGACCAATGTTCCACCCATAGGCGCAACCACCCTATGGGACCCACGGGACGCGTCCCCCCAACTTTTGAGTGGTCCCCTAATTTTATTATTATGATCCCCTCCGCTTTTAGAACGTGATTCATTTGGTCCCCCCATTTTTAGGACGTGATTCATTTGGTCCCCCCAACTTTTAGGACGTGATTCATTTGGTCCCCCAACTTTTGGGACGTGATTGCACCTATGGTTCCACCGGACATTAATGCACATCAAACCTATGATGCTTTGGATTTTCCTGCATGCCTTTTTCTGTGTGTTCGGATCTGAATAGCGACGCTATTGAAGCCAGACGAGGTCGCTTTCCCGATTCCGTTTCTTCGAATCGTGGACATCTGGACCGGTTGTTACTCGTCGTTCGCTAAGACTTCGACGGGTGATATCTACGCGTGGGGATTAAACAACTACTACCAATTGGGTAAGAACATCTGAATGGTTGGCAGACGTGCTTTGTAGGCTGGTATACGGCAGGGTGAGAATTGCCGGGGGGGTTGGGGGGTTTCAACCCCCCCAGTCTTTCTTAGAGCCCCATGTTAAAGTATGTTTTTTACACCCCAATTCCAAGTGAATAATGGTCCAACCCCCCCAGTTATTTTTCCACAATTCTCACACTGGTATACGGTATTATACGGTATTATAGCACCGTTGTATTTTGTTGTTTATTATTTATTGCAGACAAATTCAACGCTGTTGATGCAATCATGAACAATAACTAAGTAGGCCTACATTGCAACAGGAGCCAGCAAAAGCTAATAGTTATAGCCTACTATCATGACCCCTCTTCCTTAATTATTATTCACGAATGTTTTCACAGCATACTTAGCCAAAATGACAGCCAGGAATGCTTACATGTCTTTTCTACGCTCTTGCTAAAAGCCATGATCAATGACCACAGACGTGTAGAGATTTTATATGATTACACTTGATGCATCGCATTGTCTAAGTTTCTGAATCCACCATCAGTTCACGCCTATGAGAACTTTAATCGCACTCGGACCGTGTATAGTATAGCCTACTGTATAGGTTATAGGCCTATCTTTAAGGGGAACCTCGGTACGCCTGACCAAGACCGGGACTGAAGAGCGCTTTAAATAAGTATAGGCCTAATGAATGCTTGTAGTGCACAGGATTGTCTGTTAACGTACACAGTACTGTTATCGAAGTCATTAAATCTAAATACATCAGGCTGCAGTTATTTTTGCATCGAGCTGAAATTTAAATAGTTATTTTTTATGCCTGAGAAATCAGCAGCGCCAGAGGACAAGGGGGCTAAGCCCCCCTTTAAAAAGGCCATCCGGTTTTTAAAACATGTAAAAATGAAATATTTCCATGATTACCCCACCCTCTAAAACTGAAACACATGTATGAGATGATTTCGACATTTCGACCAAATGGAAAATCTCCATGAGATTTCGACCAGATGACTACAAACATTTTTTGGCGAAAATGAAAATGGAAAATTTCCTCCGTGAGGATTCAGCCCCCAAAACTGAAATCCTGGCGTCGCCACTGTGCGAAACAATAAAAATGCAGCGTAACAAACAGCGTAGGCCTAGGCGTTTCCGGAACTGTAATCAGATGCAGGACCGGCCTTAGTCCAGATGTCGCCCCAGGCGATGCATGTATTTTGGCGCCCCGGACAAAGCACACATTTGACGCCCCAGGCAAAGTATTGGCCTACATTTTACACCCTCAGATTCCCAGCCCATGCATGTCAGAATATTATATAAATGTGTGTGTGTGTGTGTGTGTGTGTGTGTGTGTGTGTGTGTGTGTGTGTGTGTGTGTGTGTGTGTGTGTGTGTGTGTGTGTGTGTGTGTGTGTGTGTGTGTGTGTGTGTGTGTGTGTGTGTGTGTGTGTGTGTGTGTGTGTGTGTGTGTGTGTGTGTGTGTGTGTGTGTGTGTGTGTGTGTGTGTGTGTGTGTGTGTGTGTGTGTGTGTGTGTGTGTGTGTGTGTGTGTGTGTGTGTGTGTGTGAACTAGTTACAGCCTTGTATACGCTCAACTGAGTAATTTATTATAGTTTTTTTAGATTTTGCTGAAAATGTTAACAAGTGTCAAAAATACTAAATACACTTTTGTGGAGATAACTGGCCCTTGAACTTGGCGCCCTAGGCAACTGCCTGCTTTGCCTATGCCTAAGGCCCTGATCAGATGTAAGCAGATATAAACGAATCATATAATTGGTTGATGATTTACTTGTTGGGTGTTTTCAGGTTTGGGGGACTCGGAATCGAGGCGCATTCCGGAGCAATGGGCTAATGTACCAGAGGAAATCGATTGCGTTCAAATAGCAGCTGGTCTTCATCATACGCTGGCTCTCGACACCGCAGGTACTGTTACACATGCATGTATGACGGGAACAGGTAATTAAGTTACACTTGATACAGTAAGAATCAAGGCTTTATTACAGTCGGACACACAGACAGACACGCAGACAGACACGCATGAACAAACACACACATGGACAGACGCACGGACAAACGCATAGACCGGTTGAAAGGTTCAAAGACAGTCACAAAGTGCATGTGAAATTAAGACTTAGAAATAGAGACAGGGATAAAGCGGACGCAAACAAAGACAGATACACAGACAGACAGACAGATAGACAGACAGACCGACACATAGACAGACAGAAGCGTATGTAGCCTATACTGCTATTCTAGAACCACAACATCTTGGTTAACCAGCGAGATTAGTCCGATAAGATTTCATTTGTAGCCCGCCACTCTACATACATGTAGTTTGCATGCGTGTAATAATTATTATATACACGTCGTGTATATTGCGTCTTTACTTTATTTGGTTGTGGATAAGCTACTTACTTAATCACTCACTTATTTACTTACATATCTACGTATTTACTAAAACTGTTTTCAGTATTAAGCCATGAATTTTGGCGCTGCTGTCAGTGGGAGTTTTGCATGGTTACGTTAGGAGTCCTGCTCTCCATGCTGATTGCATTTCTAAGCTGTGTTATCTCACTCTCTATCATCACCTGAGCGCTTGGCTTCTAAAAGCATTTAGTCTGTTCAGTTGGTCAACGGTGGCTTAGTAGACCTATATGATGAGGCTATAATATCGGACGTCAAATTCTGGTGAAAATAAACAGGGATTGTTTGTATGTGCACTTGTTATAGCGCCCCTTCAAGTTCTCTACTCAGAGGCGCTCCCGACTACAGCGCGGACACTGCATCTGAGTTTCACGCCGACTCGCAGAGCAATTGCGATTGAAGGACACTTGTCCAAGATCCCTACGCGGCGACTTGAGGTGGATTCGAACCTGCAATCCTCCGGCTACAAGGTAACGAGCATACCCACTACACCACCGCGACCCTGCAGGGTGAAATGCTAGAAAGACCATGTGCAGTCTTCGTCTGTGTTTGTATTTTAATAGGGAGAGTCTATTCGGTCGGGCGAGGTGACTTTGGTCAGCTGGGGATGGGACAGATACCACCAGAGTCCGAAGAAGAGTTCAGCAAAACATTCAGCCAAATCCCAAAGCTGCAGGACATAGCTTGCGCTTCTGTCGCCTGTGGTCTAATGGTTTCATTCGCAGTCACCAGAAACGGTGAGTATATTATATATATACATTATGTATTATATATTATATTATATTATATATACATTATATATTATATATATTATATATTATATATATACATTATATGTTATATATTATATTATATATACATTATATATTATATATATAGTCCTATATTATACCGGGATTCAACCATTGACTCGGTTGATGCGTTCCTCTTGAATGAATGACTAGCCTATATATAGCTTCAGCTGCTATCAGCTTTGATTCGATTATTGTCTTGCTGTGACATACATCGTTATTAATAATATTGAATTTTTGTATATAGCGTATACTGTACCTTCGTAGTAATCTACTAAGAAGCTCTCCCAGTCCAGCCACGGCAAAAATAAGACCGTTTTTAAGTTCGAAAGGAACATAATAGCGGTGTGAAATTCTAGAGCAATAAACGACTTAACAAAGAACTGTTAAAAGATTGAACGATTTTATTGAACGAACAGCGGCATCAGAGGGAGTGCAGCTGTGTTCTATAGGCTATTTTCACCGAGAAAGAGCGTCGGTGTATTATATATATACTTTGAACGAGGGACTAAGAGTTCGATCAGACATATGTTGTGTGTAGGCTGCCTTTATTTCTCTATGATGTCTGTGTGATTCGCCAAGTGAATGATCTTCACTTTCTTGAGCACTTGATTGAGTAAAGTGAAGTTGAGATGTGGAGCAGGAGCAAAGTGAGATTGAGTAAAGTGAAGTTGAGATGTGGAGCAGGAGCAAAGTGAGATTGAGTAAGTGAAATTGAGATGTGGAGAGAGAGCAAAGTGAGATTGAGTAAGTGAAATTGAGATGTGGAGAGAGAGCAAAGTGAGATTGAGTAAGTGAAATTGAGATGTGGAGAGAGAGCAAAGTGAGATTGAGTAAGTGAAATTGAGATGTGGAGAGAGAGCAAAGTGAGATTGAGTAAGTGAAATTGAGATGTGGAGAGAGAGTAAAGTGAGATTGAGTAAAGTGAAGTTGAGATGTGGAGCAGGAGCAAAGTGAGATTGAGTAAAGGGAAATTGAGATGTGGAGAGAGAGCAAAGTGAGATTGAGTAAGTGAAATTGAGATGTGGAGAGAGAGTAAAGTGAGATTGAGTAAAGTGAAGTTGAGATGTGGAGCAGGAGCAAAGTGAGATTGAGTAAAGGGAAATTGAGATGTGGAGAGAGAGCAAAGTGAGATTGAGTAAGTGAAATTGAGATGTGGAGAGAGAGTAAAGTGAGATTGAGTAAAGTGAAGTTGAGATGTGGAGAGAGAGCAAAGTGAGATTGAGTAAGTGAAATTGAGATGTGGAGAGAGAGCAAAGTGAGATTGAGTAAAGTGAAGTTGAGATGTGGAGAGAGAGCAAAGTGAGATTGAGTAAAGTGAAATTGAGATGTGGAGAGAGAGTAAAGTGAGATTGAGTAAAGTGAAATTGAGATGTGGAGAGAGAGTAAAGTGAGATTGAGTAAAGTGAAGTTGAGATGTGGAGCAGGAGCAAAGTGAGATTGAGTAAGTGAAATTGAGATGTGGAGAGAGAGCAAAGTGAGATTGAGTAAAGTGAAGTTGAGATGTGGAGAGAGAGCAAAGTGAGATTGAGTAAAGTGAAATTGAGATGTGGAGAGAGAGCAAAGTGAGATTGAGTAAGTGAAATTGAGATGTGGAGAGAGAGCAAAGTGAGATTGAGTAAGTGAAATTGAGATGTGGAGAGAGAGCAAAGTGAGATTGAGTAAGTGAAATTGAGATGTGGAGAGAGAGCAAAGTGAGATTGAGTAAGTGAAATTGAGATGTGGAGAGAGAGCAAAGTGAGATTGAGTAAAGTGAAGTTGAGATGTGGAGAGAGAGCAAAGTGAGATTGAGTAAGTGAAATTGAGATGTGGAGAGAGAGCAAAGTGAGATTGAGTAAGTGAAATTGAGATGTGGAGAGAGAGCAAAGTGAGATTGAGTAAAGTGAAGTTGAGATGTGGAGAGAGAGCAAAGTGAGATTGAGTAAAGTGAAGTTGAGATGTGGAGAGAGAGCAAAGTGAGATTGAGTAAGTGAAGTTGAGATGTGGAGAGAGAGTAAAGTGAGATTGAGTAAAGTGAAGTTGAGATGTGGAGCAGGAGCAAAGTGAGATTGAGTAAAGTGAAGTTGAGATGTGGAGAGAGAGCAAAGTGAGATTGAGTAAAGTGAAGTTGAGATGTGGAGAGAGAGCAAAGTGAGATTGGGTAAAGTGAAATTGAGATGTGGAGAGAGAGTAAAGTGAGATTGAGTAAAGTGAAGTTGAGATGTGGAGAGAGAGCAAAGTGAGATTGAGTAAAGTGAAGTTGAGATGTGGAGAGAGAGCAAAGTGAGATTGGGTAAAGTGAAATTGAGATGTGGAGAGAGAGTAAAGTGAGATTGAGTAAAGTGAAGTTGAGATGTGGAGAGAGAGCAAAGTGAGATTGAGTAAAGTGAAGTTGAGATGTGGAGAGAGAGTAAAGTGAGATTGAGTAAAGTGAAGTTGAGATGTGGAGCAGGAGCAAAGTGAGATTGAGTAAAGTGAAGTTGAGATGTGGAGAGAGAGTAAAGTGAGATTGAGTAAAGGGAAATTGAGATGTGGAGCAGGAGCAAAGTGAGATTGAGTAAGTGAAATTGAGATGTGGAGAGAGAGCAAAGTGAGATTGAGTAAGTGAAGTTGAGATGTGGAGAGAGAGTAAAGTGAGATTGAGTAAAGTGAAGTTGAGATGTGGAGCAGGAGCAAAGTGAGATTGAGTAAAGTGAAGTTGAGATGTGGAGAGAGAGCAAAGTGAGATTGAGTAAAGTGAAGTTGAGATGTGGAGAGAGAGCAAAGTGAGATTGAGTAAGTGAAGTTGAGATGTGGAGAGAGAGTAAAGTGAGATTGAGTAAAGTGAAGTTGAGATGTGGAGCAGGAGCAAAGTGAGATTGAGTAAAGTGAAGTTGAGATGTGGAGAGAGAGCAAAGTGAGATTGAGTAAAGTGAAGTTGAGATGTGGAGAGAGAGCAAAGTGAGATTGGGTAAAGTGAAATTGAGATGTGGAGAGAGAGCAAAGTGAGATTGAGTAAGTGAAGTTGAGATGTGGAGAGAGAGCAAAGTGAGATTGAGTAAAGTGAAGTTGAGATGTGGAGAGAGAGCAAAGTGAGATTGAGTAAAGTGAAGTTGAGATGTGGAGAGAGAGCAAAGTGAGATTGGGTAAAGTGAAATTGAGATGTGGAGAGAGAGTAAAGTGAGATTGAGTAAAGTGAAGTTGAGATGTGGAGAGAGAGTAAAGTGAGATTGAGTAAAGGGAAATTGAGATGTGGAGCAGGAGCAAAGTGAGATTGAGTAAGTGAAATTGAGATGTGGAGAGAGAGCAAAGTGAGATTGAGTAAAGTGAAATTGAGATGTGGAGAGAGAGTAAAGTGAGATTGAGTAAAGTGAAGTTGAGATGTGGAGAGAGAGTAAAGTGAGATTGAGTAAAGTGAAATTGAGATGTGGAGAGAGAGCAAAGTGAGATTGAGTAAAGTGAAGTTGAGATGTGGAGAGAGAGTAAAGTGAGATTGAGTAAAGTGAAGTTAAGATGTGGAGCAGGAGCAGAGTGAGATTGAGTAAAGTGAAATTGAGAAGCACAGATAAAGTGAGATTCAATTCGATCCGTTGTTCGTTCAATAAAATCGTTCAATCTTTTAACAGTTCTTTGTTCAGTCGTTTATTGCTCCAGCATTTCAATCGTTCCTTCTTTCAATCGTTCCTTCTTTCAACCGTTCCTTCTTTCAATCGTTCCTTCTTTCAACCGTTCCTTCTTTCAGTCGTTCCTTCTTTCAATCGTTCCTTCTTTCAATCGCAGGTACAGCTTACTGTTGGGGAATGGGAAGCGAACAGCTTGGACTCGGCGGTGGATGGGAAGACCGCAACATATATCTGCCAACCCCCCTCGGTGGAGAATTGAAAACGAGGTTTTACACTATTATACTTAATTCGCTGAAGACGCATAGAGAGAAAATAAAAGTTTTTGCAGTTTATCATATATAAATAATATATATATATATAAATACATATAAATAATATATATAAATAATATATATAATATATAAATGATATATATATATATATAATTATTATATAGAAGGCGAGAAGATTAGCCTAAGGTTGTGAACCTTAGCACTGCGATTATGAATCTTGGCAGCGGCGCCCGCAGGCGTACGCACGTACGCAAATGCGTACAGAAAAAAATAATGGCTGATGACTAAAAAAGAAGGTCATCAGTTTTTTCGGCGGATGGAAAAGGTATGTTTTTGTGAAATTCGAGGCTGATGACTAAAAAAAGTCATCAGGTTTTTCGGCGACCCTGACGAAAATTTGTCCCTGTTGGCCCCCATCGAAAATTTTTCCGCCTTTGGCTGTGCATACAAGAAAAAAATCCTGGGGGCGCCGCTGAATCTTGGGATTACGATGAATCTTGAGAATACTATTATGAATCTTGAGAATACTATTATGAATCTTGAGATTACGAATGCACTTGGTGGAAATAAATTTTATTTACTTGATTTGTCCATGGTGTTTAGATTAAAGTATGCGTGTTTGGATGAACGCATACTTTAATCCAAACACCTCAAATCAAGTATTGAGAACCAGTTTATTTCCACCAAGTGCATGCGTTCGTAGTCTCAAGATTCAGGCTAATCTAAAGAATTATAATCGTAATATCCTGAAAGGCTCAGTCATAGGCCTACTCGTTACTGGAAATTCATACTCGTTATCTCGCGATTCATAGTCGCAATTTATGGATTCATAATCCTAATCTCAAGATTTGTTATGGTAATCGGAAGATTCATAATCCTAATCTCAAGATTTATTATGGTAATATGAAGATTCATAATCCTAATCTCAAGATTTATTATGGTAATCTGAAGATTCATAATCCTAATCTCAAGATTTATTATGGTAATCTGAAGATTCATAATCCTAATCTCGAGATTTATTATGGTAATCTGAAGATTCATAATCCTAATCTCAAGATTTATTATGGTAATCTGAAGATTCATAATCCTAATCTCAAGATTTATTATGGTAATCTGAAGATTCATAATCCTAATCTCAAGATTTAAGGGGCCTATTCGTAATCTTGAGATTGATAATCTCAGTACTCATGATCGTAATCTCGAGATCGATAATCCTAATCATGACTGATAATCATTACCGTACGTATAATCTAAACATTCACAATCGTAATCTAAGAATTCATGAACATAACAATCGGTTCACTCTCAGGTGTTCAGCAAACAGAAAATCAGCACAACCAGGTCAGGTTAGGTCAGGTTAGGTCAGGTCAGGTCAGGTTCATTTCTTGGCCGAGGTCCGATGAGGTCCGATGAGGTTGAGAGTCAGACTGACGAATTCTTGCTAAAGGAGAGATTATAGGAGTATAGAAGAGTCTATGATCATTGATCAGGCATGTGGATGGAATGTGGGCGAGCCTGGAGCTTATTACGAAGTGGAGAACAATTATTTCAGCTAACGGGACACGGTTTTTTAAGAATCAATCAAACTGGTATAGCCTATATGTAGGTCAAGATGCACATTGGGAAATTAAGCGAACGATGAGTTTTAGAATCTGTTCGTTGTTTGTTCTGTTGAATGCAGGGATGTTCTGGCGATATCGTCCGGTGGTCAGCATACGATCATCCTTGCAGACGAACCGATGTCTAAGACCTGGTGTGATGTCGAAGGACACATCACGCGCGAATACATGTAGATAGGCCTATATATATATTATATATATATATTAGGCTATATATATTATATATATATATATATTAGGGTATATATATTATATATATATTAGGCTATATATATTATATATATTATATATGCTATATATATTATATGTATTATATAAATATTATATGTATATTCAATAAGACATTTCAATCATGATTGAAAACGTATCATCCCTGTGTGTGTGTGTGTGTGCAAGATAGTAAATGATAACTATTATTTTAAGAATGTGAAACTAAAGAGTGAAAACGATAAAAAGCGCATAAGTTTCTGCATAGGCAGTCACCGATTATGTATAATTGTGATACCTGTAACTACGCTGAGCTGATAATTATTATATCAAAGGGATCTGCTTGCGATATTATCTGCAGTTCGGTTTGTGAAATAAATTCTGGAGTATTTCATGTAGACTCTATAGTTAAAACAGCGTTTCCCAAACTTGTCCACGAATCCTTCGCGACATAATATTTTTTGCGGAACCCCAATCCCAATCAAACAAATCGAGCAAGGCCGTATAGCTAGGGGTGTTTTGGGTGTTTGAACCCCCCCAATGATTTTATGAAATAAGGCTACCCTGAAAGTATACCCTACCGCATTTACTAACACAATCTTGATGTTAGGGCAAAGAGGAATTCATTTTGAAGATCTTATTTCCATGTGGCATTTTAAAAAACGATGAAATCATCCTGGCTCCAATCCCCTTGTTCCGTTGATTTGGTTGCTGGTCGACCTGACACTGTCCAGTAAACACCCCCGCACCCCCGAAATAAAGTCCTGGCTACAGCCTTGGCATCCAGGCATGCACAGTGCCTGAGAAGCATACTCTAGCCTACAGAAATAGACCTACCGGGACCTAAACACACACACACAACAATTGTAGGAAGTGCTTCTATACGAAAAATTGAATTGCACCGTTTTGAAAGCCACGACTATCGGAGCACAGTCAGTAGCGGCGCTAGGGGGGTGGGGGGTTAGGGGGCTAAGCCCCCTAAAAGGCCATCCTTGGCATCAGGCATGCACAACGCCTGAGAAGCATACAATAGGTTTAGGCTACATACATGTACATAGGCCTACCGCTACATAAACACACACACACACACAATAATTGTAGGAAGTGTTTTTATACGAAAAATTAAATTGCACTATTTTGAAAACCACGACTCACGGATCGCTGGAGTGCTTGGAGTTGTCTACATGAAGCTAGAAAACGAGCATTGCTTTTGTTCATTCTCATGCATTTCTTTAATGTATTTGTCTTGATGCTTGAAAGCTGGATTTTTATGTAAGCTACGGTTGGCTTACGCCATTTACACTTACTCGATTTAATATACTTCTTGCTTCTGTTCAAGTAGGCTATAGGCCTACAATATGAAAATTAAATTGTGTGTATAATACGTGGCAATGTAAAAAATGCTAACTGCACATTTTGCGCCAGTGTGGGTGTTCTTTAATTAGCCCATTCTAGACATCGATCAATGAAAGTTAATAGAAATTCTGCTTAATTTTCTTTATGAAGATAAGAGGTTTTTAGTTTTTAATAGAAAAATTATGACCCAGCGGATTTCTCGCCTACTTTGATTCGTTTGAGTCCACCCATTATCACTAGGGGTGGCTGGGCCTATTCGTGGTAAAAATGTAGGCCTATGTGGGCACCGAAATTTTTGTATCATCGCACAATGTGAGGACAAAACAAAGAAGACGGTTCATAGCAGTTTTAAAATTGGTGCATTTTCAAAAGCTGTTTGCTATGTTGTGTTCCAGTAAAAATCTTAATAAGATTTCTTTTATGTATAACTTTTTCGCGTAACCTCTGTGCTCAGGCGGCGGAACCCACTTTGCGAAACGCTACTCTAACCATTTAATTTCCAATATTATTATTTTCACGATTTATACGAGACGAATGTCATTCGTTTTCTATACCAAACAACGTAGGCCTATAGTTATGAATCATGATGACGCGATTTACGTTCACCTGTTGGCTAAAGAAAATAAAAATCACCTTAGTAGGTCATTGTAGGTCTATAATAGATCAATATATAATAATGTGTTGTCGAAGAATTTATTCTAGATCGGTCAGTGGCGTAGCCAGAAATTTTTCATGGGGGGGGGGGGTTTTATGGCCGGAACCCTGTTTTTTGTTATTTTTTCTTACTTAAACGGAAAAATAACCTTAAAAAAACCTTTTTTCGGAGCCAATGGGGGGGGGGTTTAACCCCCGAAACCCCCCCCTTGCCTACGCCACTGAGATCGGTGCCCGCAGAAACACTACGATTGCAATCTCCCACCCAAACGGTGTCGAATGCGCGACAGGGAGGGACGTACACAGTTCCCCGAAATATTCATTACATATTACATATCATTATGTTCTCGGTTCTCTGCTGTGTAGGCCTACATAATTTATTATAACAAGCTCCACACGTACATTGTAACTGGATTCCATTTTCAATCAGGCAACAGGCAATTTCACCTCTTGCGTTATTCTGGACCCAGATTCCATCATCTCCCTGTGTGTGTGTGTGTGTGTGTGTGTG
>OX457043.1:20490972-20503472 GCA_949752735.1 Lumbricus terrestris | reverse complement strand
ATGATTTTAGAGATCGATTCGTTGTCTGTCGTATGAGTACATGTACATCCAAAGGTGTATATATGTTCAGATCCACTTCAAAAGAAGATCTCTCTCAAAGATCGCTAGCAACAAAAGCAAACAGTGCACACAGCTTGTACGTGCATTGAATCAGCGCGTGCATGCACACAGCGCTATCAAGTCCATAGCCTGCGGTCGTTGTTTTGTTTGATATCACGGTACGGTCAATATTTTCTCCAGTTTGAATCGATTCGCGTATGAAAATCGATTGGAAACATGCGACTTTGGCGATCTGTCGGTTTTTAGGATCTATATACAGTCTGCCGGTGGAGCAGAAGTCATAGTATTGTAGCAGATGTTATTCAGATCACATGCGTAGACTGTTAGCAGGTAGGTTCCATGCTGTTCTGTAAATCTCATTGCGGTAACAGTCTTAGAAGTTCTAGTACAGCGATTCCCAACTCGTGGCCCGCGGGCCAAAAGTGGCTCGCCAGGCCTACAAAAAGGCCCTCGTCCCTCAAAGAATTAACAAAAACATATGGCATAATAGACAATTTGGACAGGATAGAGCACATAGTTATTTTCTATTAAAAATTATTTTAGTTTGACGCCCATAAATAACATAAAACATTCTCTTTTGATTCAATTATAATAATTTTATATACTTTTAGTAGTGGCATTTTAGCCTTGTGGCCCCTAATGTCCTTCAACTAAGAAAAAGTGGCCATCGTGTCCTCCAACTTAGAAAAAGTGACCCTAAAGTCAGAAAAGGTTGGGAACCACTATTCTAGTGGATCAGGGCAGTGTTGATATCGGGTGTAGGACATTAGCCCCCGGACAAAAGCCCCCCGGATATTAGCCCCCCGGAGATTAGCCCCCCGGACAAAAGCGCCCCCCGATTTTACCTAGGACATTAGCCCCCGGACAAAAGCCCCCTTTGTGCAAGTCATGGAATAGTGCCGTACTTGTCACTGGCATTCACATGCAAACGAAAGTTCTTAGAGTCATTTAGGTCCTGATTGTGTCAGTAGGCCTAAATTTATAGACTTAGATTCGAAATGATAGGGCCTATACAGTCTATTTGTTTAGTGTGCTACAATAAAGACTTGTTAACATCAGTTAGGCTACGTCTCAGCTTCGTTGGCTTATTAGTGTCGTTTAAATTCAAAATTAGATTCAATACATTAGAGAAATGAACGAATGGGAATCGTATACAGTAGGTCGGCCTACTTGTTAGTGTCAGTTTGGCTACAACGAAGGTTTGTTAAAGTTAATTAGGCATTAAACTTTTATTAAATTTTATATTTCACAAACTTTGGACTTAGAATTTCTTACATTTATGTCGTTCTACAATTAATGCCTTTAAATGTTTTATAATGTGCATAATAAACCTTCAATTAACTTTGCATATTCTTACAGTGTTAAACTACCGGTAATGTGCAATTTAGGCCTAACTTAACTTAGGTCCATTGCCACATTTTGTGCATCATTTTTAGGTAATGATATCATACACTGGGGGGGGGGCTAATGTCATACCTCGGGGGGCTAATGTCCGGGAGGCTTATGTCCGGGGGCTTTTGTCCGGGGGCTAATGTCCATTCCCCGTTGATATCATAGGCCGTGTAAAGCATGCGAGCAAGACTGTGGCGTTTAAAGCAATCTGTTTATAAAGAAGGGTTTAAACCGTTTCGATATTCAATTCAATTAGATTTATTTTTTGATCCTGTAAAAATAGACAGACAATGGTAAATTTATGTTGAGTATAAAAGAGCAGTGATAAATAACTACAGGTGGCAATATTTATTACGATGATATAGGCCTACATGTAGGCTACACAATCGCATTATTGCTGCATATACATGTATAGCCTACGTTAGCGAACGACAGGCTACCCGAGGGGAGTGATCCGAGTGATCCGGCTAGACACTTTAAAGTTGATGACTTATACAAGGCAGTGAGCATAGGCGTACGAGACGGGGGTCCAGGAGGGGCAAATGCCCCCCAAATTTTGGGCAAATGTATTTTTTCGGGCAAAAGAGGCATGGACGGGCCAAAAAAATTCGGAATGTTTTTTCGGGCAAAACAGGTATACGGGAGGATTTTTTCGGGCGCGCAGGGGTAAAAAAGTCGTCAGATTTTTCGGACGGAAAAATCCTAAGAATTTTGGGTGGATGACTAAAAAAAAGTCGTCAGATTTTTCGGGCAAAACATTTTTTTTGGCCCCCCACTGCCGAAATGTCCCGTACGTCTATGGCAGTGAGGTTTCAAAAGAGAATGCAGGAAAGATATATAGCTTTCCAATTGACGAACGTCGAAAACTGATTTATTTCGAGGTTTAGCAGAAAAGATCATTAATTTTGTTGGTCCGCTGGCAACGCATGCATTTAGTCCTACTAGGCTATAGTTGGAATAAACAGTTGAGAAATGAGGATTTTAACGTAGAATATAATTAGTCTATCGGTTCTAAGAATACACCGTAGGCCTACCTAAAATTATCTGCTCTGCACACTATGCATAATAATGCAGCATAAACATGGATTGGAGAGCAATATGGTTGAACTAAACTTTCGACTATAGGCTGCGTGTTTGAAATGTTTCTCGCGGTTAACAGATGGGCTATAGGCCTATGCCTACAGTACCAAAATGAACATGCGCTGTACAATAAAATTTGAAGAGTTGCTGACTTGCCCCCCAAAACATTCAGTCCGAAAATTGTTAAGGAAAAAACTATTAGGTCTACTAGTCGTCTGATTAAATAGAGCCAGCAATATTATAGCTAGACACTGCATGGAGACAGGGATTAGGAGTGGTAGTATAGAGAGGGGCGGATCCAGGAGGGTCCAATCCGGTCATGCCCCCCCCGTTTAGAAAATTCTTTATTTTGACCAGCTATTCTGGCTCGGAAAGTTTACGTGGCCTCACCCATGAGTAGTTCCGTAGACCCCTCCCCACGCCCACGAGGTCCGTATGTAATAAAAATTTAAAGTCGTCAGATTTTTCGGTGACCAACACGAACTTTTTTGTCCCCCTTCGAAAATTTCTGTATCCGCCCTTGAGTATAGATGATTAAAAATCAGAAAAATACTGTTATTAGCCGTCCAAGACTAAACACCGCCAAAACAATAACTATACAGGCCCTGTACCATATGGAGAGAAGTATTGGCCGTGGGACAAAAAATAATTGAAGAGGATATATCTGCGTAGGCCTGTCGTTAGCATGCAAGCGGTATAATAGCCTAGAGCGATGTCGTTAAGTAGCAGAGTGGAGTGGTATATGATATTATAAACAGCTGACCCGGTAAGCATATATGTAGAGTTCGTGATTGACCGTATGCCTTTTTATGCTAAATAGGCTATAATATTTTGACAATCGAATGAAATTTATGCTGTATGTATAAATATAATGCTGTATACTTAAATATAATGCTGTATATAAATATAATGCTGTATAAGTGTATATAATTATAAATATAATGCTGTATATATAAATATAATGCTGTATGTATAAATATAATGCTGTAGGCTATAAATATAATATCGCAAGGTCGCACGACTCGTAGGTCTACTCGCAGTATTATTAGAATGCCTCAATTTGCTTTCGAAAAGTCTCTCATAAAGCCTACAGCCTAGAGATTGTTTAGGGGACCTTGACTGCTCTGTCATATAGGTGCTATAAGAATTTCGCTCGCCGGTCCTGTTGTAAATGGACAAGGGCAGTGCCTAAAGAGTTGAAAAGAAGAAAAGAAGTGTCTGGACGTTCGTTACTTCTCCAGGCTCTGCTGTCCAAATAAGTGGCAAGGCGGCGTTGAGATTTTAAAATAAGTGCATGGACGCCATCCATGACCGCCCAGTCACACCTTAAGCCATGGACAAGGGGGGGGGGGCATGGAGTACATAATCAGAAAGAGGCGAATGAACTAGACGTGTAAAATTGAAACGGAAAGAGGTTGAAGGGTCAACTTAAGGCGGCGATTTGGATTTTTGAACAGAAGAAAGGCCATTAAGGAAGGGATACTCAGAGATGTCTGAAGCTGTTGTGGTCTACACTGGAAGAAGAATGAAGAGTTGTCCGGCCTGGAAAAACCGCACAGGGAGGAATAAGTATAGGCTACTCAGTGAGTAGGAGTATATGCCTACATTTATTAGGCGTGTAGGATATTCTATCAAGTCTTCTAAGTCGTCGCACACGTTGCATAACAGACCGCGATAAGCATATTATCTTAATATTGTGATCTCGAGTCTAGAACTCTAGATATCTGATAATCTCTGCGCCTGTGTTTTCTCAACAGGTTTTAACGTTGAAGACTCAAGAGTTCTGAGCTGGTGATAGATAATTAATTAATATAAGCTGATCGGTTCATAGGTAGCTCTGTGTCGTGGTATGCCGGTGATGATTTATACGACAATAAATTGTAGTAAAAGTCTAATGCATGCATGGTCAGAAATCAAAAAGAAATTGCAACGATACAAAAATAACTGGATGTATAAACCATGCAGCAATGAAGAAAACTGCTGAAGCTTTCAAGCCAAGAAGTAGGCTGTAATAGCATAATATGACAAAATGAAAACTATACTGTTTTAGCTCAGACGGTAAGTGGCTGTCTTTTGTAAGTTCCTCAATCCTCACATTGCACAACGAGAGACATGCCTCAAAGCTCACAGGACACAACAAGAATGTTTTCATCAATTTCAGGTCTTTATAGGCCTACGATCAATCACTCTATCGTCAATAGGGATTTATTGACAGCAATAAATTATTTATGTCATGAAATCCGGATAATTGATCCGTGCGATGGTCATATATTTTTCTTGATTAATTTTTATATAGGGCCTAACGTAATGTCTTAGATAAAACCCATGGGCGACTGCAGTAAAGTTTTAAATTGCTGGCACGGGGACTAACGAAGGGGTGCCAAAGGCAACCGATCGCGTCACCGCGTCGGCGCTCTGTCCAGCGATGAGGGGCCCCGGCGCGAATCCAAACAAAAGACGTTTTGCATGGAATAGCTGCTCTTGAACACGTGACCACTTCAAAAATTAATAAGGATCAAGAACGTGTCTAAATAGTTAGCCTAAGTGTTTCTTCGTAATAACAATCGTGTTGCATAATAACCGAGTTGCCGAGCGATCATGTGTGTTTAAATATACGCAAATTCTTCTTCTTCTTTCCCTTCAGGCTAGGATTATTCCCTCTGGCGAGGGGTCAGCCACTCGGATCCTTCTCCTCCACTTGTCTCTGCTTCCGGTGTCTTCTTTAAATATACGCAAATTCATGGGGAGCAAATGTTCCCCTTGCTCCCCTGCGGACACCTATAGTTTGATTCACACACGCACACGCACCGACGCACACACACACACAATCACACATACAAACACACACACACACACATACAAGCATACATACACGCTTAGCCCTGCGCTAAAGTCACCAAGACGAATAATTATACAGGTGGTTGGGAAATTTTTTGCATTGCTTATTAGATAGATTGCTCTCGCGCAAAACATTCTTCTTGCAAAGCCTATAGCTATTCGTCTGCTGTCACAAACTGCAATATTTGTCGTATCATATAGGCTACCAAAATCGCTACGGCCATGCATCACGTGCTGAACAATCAAGTAAGATATATACAATACATGTATCATATGAGACGAAACCAGACGCAGGTGTTTCAATAGAATAAACACACTTGTCGATTTGAATGACCAATCCATGCCATAAACTGTGCAAAGAATTAGGTCTACTGTACTTTTTAAAAGTAAATTTGCCAGTTTTGGAACAAATGCCAAATAGAAATGCCTTAATTTAACCAAACGTTCACCCAACCATTCTCGCAATGTTACTGTCACACGACACACGTATTTTATTACAATTCTAGGTGTAGTGGGCTAACATTTTGATCCGAGTGTTTTGTATGCTATCTATATTTTGATTCTTAAAGTCATCAGTCATTATTTCTGTAGGCCTAAAACCAGTTGCAGCGGCTAAACTAGGCCTCTTATAAAACGACGGTAAACGTCTACTGCAATAAACCATCTCTGGTTCTACGATTCTGTTAGTTTTCTAGAATTTTACCAGAGCACAAACAGTGACAAATTTATATATAGTTTTGTAAACACTTATGATTTATAAGTGATAGCCTATACTTATAATAATTCTTATTTACCTAGCTATGAGATATGCTATCGCTTATAATTACAGGTTGCCAGGGCCTATGACAGGATTTGGAGGTCCAGACTGCCCCAGAGACACAACTAGGCCCTTCAGGTGGCTGTCGTACATTAGTCGTGGCTCAGATTGCCGCCAATCTGATTCCAATCGCCAGTGGTGCATTGTATTGTATTGTATTGCATTGTATTGTATTGTATTGTATTGTATTGTATGTGACCATTTCTAAGGCGCTTCTCGCAGCAGAAGCCTTTCGGAAGCACTCCCAGTGCGTGCGACACCGAGAGAAAAGGTAAGAGTTGAGACGTGTTACAGACGAAGAAAGACTATATACCAGAGAGAAGCAAATGGATAGGAAGTCCATTCCAGTGGGAGATAACAGGAACTATTGTTGCAGTTGCAGGCCTACCGCATCTTGACACCAAGTACTATAGCGCAGAATCTTCACACGAACAATTATCGCTTATAATTTATTATATTATGTAAAGCGAATTCAGAAAGCATTGGGTGCATTGTGAAATTGTCGCAGACAATGTTTGTTTCTCAACATTCACCATTTACATTAACAATATACACGCAAAAAGAAATGCTTTCATTTCTCATGTATAATGCGTATATACGACATGCAGACATTATATAGATAGACGAAGTATGCGATGTTGCGATGTTGTGATGTTGTGTGTATTGCAGCGAATGTATAATGTCAATACCATTCAGTTCGTATACAAATCTAGAATCTACATTGCAGATTGCAGACGAAATGCCACGTTATAATTTATCCGATTATTATTATGACCGCCAGGTTGCGTGAGTTGTGGTACAAACGTCTAATCGTGCAGATGAAACATGTTATGGTTTTTGCCTTTGTTGTTTATACGCAGCCACCTGATTTACATTAGGAGCCCATATATATATATATATATATATATATATATATATATATATATGTATATATATATTTATTTTTATATATATATTCTTATGTATATATATTCTTATGTGTATATATACCCATTGAAATGTTTTGTTTTCTTTTTCTCAACAGGTGAGCGATGAGCCATTGAGGAAGCAAGCGACCGACAGCACTGTATACTGAATGGATGAATACTTGAATAGAGCGACCGTAGTTAGATCAAGGTAAACTCCTTCGGTGGATTATATACCGAGGGAATCTTCATCATCCATCGACCATGGAGAAGACAAAACTGCAGATGGATTTTCCAGTCGAGACGTACGGTGGCCTCTCAGACCTACGAGTTACGCAACCGGAAATCAACAATGGTTAGTTCACCATTATTTTTACTGTACACTGGGGGGGTGTTGGCACGGTTAGGAGAGATCATGGGCGGAGTTTGGTTTCCGTTCTTGGAGGGGCTAAAGCCTTCTTGGGGGGGAGCAAAGCCCGGAAAAAGATACCATTTACACGGTAAAAAATGAATCAGGGTCTTCTTGGGGGACTTAGCCCCCTAGCCCTGATAAACTCCGCCCATGGGAGAGATCCTTATAAAGTGACCGCTTGAGTGAAGGCTTGAAACCTTTCTCTCTCCTCTTTACAGGTCGAGCGCTGGTTCCATGGGTTAATCATTCCAGCCAGGCTCAAAACCATTTCCACATCTGCACACACTCACCCAGGAGCGGATAAAGAAATTTTCGATGGGGGCCAACATTTTCGGTGACCTTTGCCAGAAAAAGCTGATGATCTTTTTTATGTCATTTGACCGAAATGTGTGGAAAATATAAATTTTTCTGCCAAAATAACTGATGACCTTTTTTAGTCGTCTGGTCCTAATCTCTTGTGAATTTGCTATGACCTCTCCAGTCGTACATGTACGCTACTTTTTCTCTCTCGACTTATCCCTCTCCATTGGCTTAAAGCTTGTTGAAACCAAATCAAATGGTGGGGCACGTCATATGCACTTTTGGAATGGGGCCATGGCCGGATTGGCCCCCTGGATTCACCCCATGCACATCCACCCACACACTCACCCCACATCCACCCACACATCCTTCCTTACACCAGAAAGCAGAAGGCCAACCTTATCCGTTTCATGGAATGGTCTAAGTGCATGAAATCTGACTGTAGGCTATTGCATGTACAGAGTGGGCCATAAAAAGTATTCCCCCCTAAGGTTTTTCGTACTCCTGGCCAAGGTATCGGCAAAAAACCGTAGGGGTATTTTTTATGACCCACCCTGTAGATCACTCGGCTATCCATAAAAGTGAATGGGTTTTAAATGGCCTGAGCGTGCTCTGGATAGAAAAACACATAGCAATTAAATTTAACGCAACGTTGAAATGAATGAAGGACCAATGGCGAGAAACAACGCAACGAAGCAGCAGGTGGCATTAATGTGCTTAGATCTATACGGCATATCGATAGAATACGGGCAGCTAGCTTTGTAAAGGAATGCCATAACCAGCTCACGGTCGTTTCATTTCTATGACAGTTTTATTGAAAGCCTTCTCCACCGACAGACGCGAGTAGGCGGGGGTAGGGTAGGGTCATAGGCGCAACCACCCTATATGGGACCCACGGGGCGCGTCCCCCAAACTATTGAGAGGCTTGGGTCGGTCCCCTCCAACTTTCGGCGAGAGGCCTGGGAGGTCTCTCCCAACTTTTGCCACCGACTGCTGCTAACAGCTATTTCAATATAGATTGGCATATTAAGAACGTAGATTCTCAGCATTAAGGTTGAATCAAGAGCGTTTTAATCCTGCCTGTAGGCCTGCATCTTACCCCGATAGTGTTGGCGTCTCACACAGCTTGCACGTGAAACTGTTGCCATGTGTGAATCACGGAAACTGATCTTTGGTGATAATATTATGTGACTGTTGAGTCTTGACTTTCTTTCAGTAGGCCTATTTTCGTGTCTGGTGCGAATGTTTCTGTCTTTCCAAATGCAAAATATCAGGTCATTTGCAGTCAAATGTGTCAGAAAGTAGCTTATATATCATTATATGTACATACGATTCATTTAGTTGGGTTCTGCTCAATTGCTCTTTTCATTCTTACTATTTTGTTGCTGCGGTAACGCATGTCTACACGATTACTCCTCGACCAGTGGTTCCCAACCTGTTTAACTTTAGGGCCACTTTTTCTATGTTGGACGGCACGAGGGCCACTTTTTTTCTAAGTTGAAGGGCATTAGGAGCGACAAGGCTAAAATGCAACTACTAAAAGCATATAAAATTATTATAGTCGAATCAAAATGGGATAGAAAAATGTTTGATGTTATTTATGGGCGTCAAAATAAAATAATTTGTAATAGAAAATAATTATGCGCTCTATCCTGTCCAAATTGTCAATTATGCCATATGTTTTTTGTTAATTCTTTGAAGGACGAGGGCCATTTTTGTAGGCCTGGCGGGCCAATTTTGGCCCTCGGGCCACGGGTTGGGAACCACAGTCCTAGGCCTACTGAGAATTTCCATTTGGTTCCCCCAACTTTTAGGACGTAGTTGCGCCTATGGATAGGGTATGGTTGGGTAGGATATGGTGGGGTAGGGTAGGCTATGGTATGGTATGGTAGGGTTGGGTATGGTAGGCGGAGGGTAGTGTAGAGACAGAGATTAATGGCCAAGTGCCGTTGTCACGAAATAGAGTATCCCCCGTATTAATTGTATTCCCCCCAAATAAAAAAAGTCGAAAAAACCGCTTCCGCGCGTATTTTCTTTTGCAAATTAATTTTCACCTGCTTTGTTTTGAACAATGACACTATCAGGTATGTTTATTCATACTAGATGATTTGTTTTGCCCTGTTTTTAGAGCACTTAAAACATTTAAAACACTTAAAAACACTCAGAGTTACTAAATAAATTCGAGTTGCCTTTATCTGAGCATTGCTTAGGACACTTAAAACAATTATTAGAGTCACTTTAAATTTTGATTACAGCATAATTTTTTTTATTATGCTCATTTTTCAAAAAAAGGGATAGAATGGTTTATCTCCCCCGGATAGTATAGACCGGTTAATTCCATCCGGAGGGATAGATTAATTCATCCCCCCGGATAGCTTTTAGGTGGAATACTCCATTTCGTGTCACCGTCGGCATATACTGCAGGTGGCATTCCCATAAACATTTCATTTCACATCAATCAAGTGAAACGGTTATAGTCTGCGTGTATATATTCTGAAGAGGCAAAACAGATCAAGTTTTTAAAATACTTGCGTTAGACTGATGCATAAATTAAGTTGAAGTCTCCTAATTTATTTCATTTCTATTCCTACTCCTTTCCACGTCGCCAACCTTCATTCATCGTTTCGTATATATCACCCTTTCCTCCTTTTTAGTTCCTCCCTCCTTTTGCGGTCCTTCCTATTTTCCTGTAAATTTATTGACTCGTTCATTCATTCATTCACTCATTCACTCACTAACTCACTCATTCACTCATTCATTCATTCATTCATTCACTCATTCACTCATTCATTCATTCATTCATTCATTCACTCATTCACTCATTCATTCATTCATTCATTCATTTGTTCACTTCATACTCATTCATTTATTCATTCATTTATTCATTCATTCATTGATTCACTCCATACTCATTCATTTATTTATTCATTCATCCATTCCACCATATTTGTCCACCTATGCACCCATCCACCCACATATCCACCCGATTCTCCAGCCCAACCATTAATTGCAGACTTCACTTCTCACTCTGTGATGTCCATTTCAGAAGAGTTGACCCTTGCTGAACTTCGTGAACTCATGAAGACCCCGAATCAAGAAATTTCGGACAAGATTCGGCAGAACTACAACGGCGTCGAAGGACTCTGCGATCGACTGTTGACATCACCTGATATCGGTAACCATCTGATCAGTTTTAAATGTAACAGTTTGTATCAGTTACTGTCAGACTATTATGTAGACAATTGTACATAGCTCTAGAGACTGGTATTCTCCTCTTCTTCATTCTCTTCCTACTCCCGTTGCTCCTTCTCTTCTCTTTCTCCTTCTCCTTCGTCATCGTCATCGTCATCTCTATCATTGTTTATCTTTCATTTCTTTCATCTTCTTCATCTTCATCTTCTTCAGCTTCATCGTCTTTATCGTCTTCATCATCTTCATCATCTTCACTTCATCATTTATCATCATCATCCTCGTCGCCGTCGTCGTCATCGTCATCGTCATCGTCATCGTCGTCATCATCGTCGTCATCATCGTCATCGTCATCGTCATCATCATCATCATCGTCGTCATCATCGTCATAATCTTCTTCTTGTTCTTCGTCTTATTCTTTTTCTTCTAGTTTTCAGTTTGCAAATCTCTTTTCGTCGCCTTAACTGACATGTCCGAAATAGAAATGAGTCATGACTTGTCACAACGACCAACATGTTATAACATGTACAATTGTCACATTATTATGACGATGTATGATCCAAAACCGTCTGAATTTCACAAAGGCTAGTGTTCTATCTATCAGCAATGAAATCCTTTATCTTCATCAAAAGTCAACAGCAGATGTCGTCATGAGTGTGTTGAATTCATGTCACAATCATAAACAGTTGATGTACGACTTTTGAGTATATTTATTTATATAAGATATGTATATATCTATATAAATAAAAATGTAAAAAGTTACCGTTTGTTACATCGGTTCTCGGAGAGTTCTGAAGCGATTCCTTTGAAAATTTTCGCAAACCGTTACATTCGAACATCTCCGGGTTTTTTATGCCTTTTGGGAAAAAGCGCGATCTTTACGACAAAAAACACAACTTTTAATTCCACTTTCACGCGTCCGTCCATTTGCATTCTAATGAGGCCGCGCCGTCCATTTGCATTCCAATGAGGCCGTGCATACCGTCGCGCATTTCTGTAGCGCATTTATTTGTAGGCCCTAACTGTCGTTTTTCAAATTTTCACACAACGTTCGAAGTTCGAACGGACGAGTTTTATATGCTTTTTTGGAAAAAATAGGCTACAACGCGTGTGTTTTTTTTTAAATCCGCGCGTGCGACCAAAAAACACAATTTTCAATTCCACTTTCACGCGTCCGTCCATTTGCATTCCAATGAGGCCGTGCATACCGGCGCGAGTTTCTGTAGCGCATATAAAACTGTCGGTTTTCAAATTTTCACAGAACGTTTCCAGCGGACGGATTTTTATATGCTTTTTTGGAAAAAACACAAATGCGTGTATGCGGACATGTTTTTTTATCCGCGCGTGCTCTTATATAGCGCATACATCTATGTAGCTGTAGGGAACTGAGGGGTGAGGGAGGATGGGAGGGGAGAGAGGGAGCGGGAGAAAGAGAGAGGGGAGGGAGCGGACGGGATGGATGGATAGAGGGAGGGAGGGAGGGAACGGGAGGGAGGGACGGAGGGAC
>OX457043.1:20473472-20485972 GCA_949752735.1 Lumbricus terrestris | reverse complement strand
AATATCATTTCGTCAAATTTTTCTGGGGGGGGGAATTGTCAATCCTGGGGGGGAACTTCCCCCCCCCCCCAGAGACGTCTAGATTAAACACTGATTATGGATGTCTTCAGGTACTCACGTGATAGAAGGATCTGGGAAAATGGTCGTGACTGGGGTGGGGCTCAACTCAGCAAAAGGCATAATATTCAGTCTGTTAGGAGCCGCAGAAAACGACGTAAGTGTATCTTGGACTCTGGATGGTCAAATATTTCTGGCTTCAAATCAATTAAGGCCACATTTGTAGCTATATAAAATTATAGATCAGGCCTATACATGTAGAGCAACACTTCATGAATATTAGATCTCTTTTGTTGGATATTATATTCAGTTACTAAAAACCGTTTGTATAAAGGCCTACTGCGCTTTCCAAGCTTGAATTTGGTCATTTTAGAAATTAGGATTGGACTAAATACCTATCTACATGTATTCTCTCGATGCGCACAGATAAACCATTGTCTGATGGAAGCTTAGGCCTATACCTTTAAACATTTGGTAACATTCTTCTGAGTATGCTTAATAAAATGTTGAGAGGCATCTCAATAATTATCCCATAGACCTTTGCTGTTTCATGGAATTTGGAAACATTTCTGAGTAGAAAGTCACTATAAACCGTTATTCATTTGAGCCATGTAAGAATGATAATTAAGAGAATTATGATTATAAGAATTATGATTATAAGAATTATGATTATAAGAATGATAATTATGAGAATTATGATTATAAGAATTATGATTATAAGAATTATGATTATAAGAATTATGATTATAAGAATTATGATTATAAGAATTATAATTATAAAAATTATAATTATAACAATTATAATATTATTATTGTGACTGATTTGGCAGGAGACGGAACCGGAAGAGAAGAAATCTCCGCTGCACAAGAAGCTGTCGTCTCTAGCCATGCAGATCGCTTACATTGGTTTGTTCCGATTCATTTCATCGTCGACTTATCGTTCATTGACTGTTTTGACAGACTGAAGCTTTGATTGGCAGTTATTGATCTAGACAGATCGCTCGGGTCAACTTTGACACATTCTCTATATTTAAAAGAGCAGTTGAATTGTCTGCAGTTAACTTACAAAAAGTATATTAAGTAACTTTTCAAAGGTACGCCTCCGAAATGCTGGTCGATATGAACCTGTGTGTTCTCTTGAGTCATTCGGCGCTAGGCCCATCATCAAATGATGATGATGATGATGATGATGATGATGATGATGATGATGATGATGATGATGATGATGATGATGATGATGATGATGATGATGATGATGATGATGATGATGATGATGGTAGTGGTGGTGGTGGTGGTGGTGATGATGATGATGATGACGATGATGATGACGATGATGATGATGATGATGATGATGATGTTGATGATGGTGATGATGATGATGATGATGATGATGATGATAATGACGACAACGATTATGATGACGATGATGATGATGATGATGATGATGATGATGATGACAATGATGATGATAAATCTGTCGTTTGTTTCGATCGCCTGTGTAGGTACTACGATATCCGTTCTAACGTTCCTCATCCTGATGATTCGTTTCTGCATCGAGGAATTCGTGGTGAAGAATAAACCATGGAGCCATTCCTATGTGCAAGACTTCGTCAGCTTCATCATCATCAGCATCACAATTCTCGTCGTCGCTGTTCCAGAAGGATTGCCACTCGCTGTCATACTGGCGCTGGCCTACTCCATCAAGGTCAGCTAGAAATCTCCAGCATAAAACGCTGGAAGTAGACTCGTTATGAGCATCGACATTGTAGCCATAATTAAGTATTTAGCAACCATGTCCTTATTCGTTCAACCAATTCATCCAGTCTCGATTCATGTTTTGAGACTGTTTGTCTGCGGAGTTAGACAGATTCAGATCTTTTATAGCTATTGCATGTATGATCGAAAGTCTAGCAGAGGGGCACTTCCCCGCCCCCGGAAAACTGACACCTACTTTGACTACTATTTTTTATTTTCAACACATATCTTTGCACTAACGCAATAATTATACACGGAGTGAAACTGAGAAATTTTAATATAGTAATCTTTATGAAAAGTACACAATGCTCTCAATATCCTGATTTCCATTTTCAAGCATTTCCTAAAAAATCTATCTTTAACCATTGCTGTTTGCACTCTTGCAAAAATATCTGCGAGCACTCATATGACTATAATATTATGCAACAGGCAATTGCATATCAGTAACAACAATTAATTCTTCAGCAACTTTAGCGGACAGGACATTAATACTTTCAGAAAATGGTGAACGACAACAATCTCGTCCGCCATCTTGACGCATGCGAAGTGATGGGCCACGCGACCACAATTCTTTGCGATAAGACTGGCACGTTGACAACCAACAGAATGACAGTCGTCAGAAGTTATGTGGCAGGTAGTGACTACATCGTCTGTCATTACGACGCATGCCATGACCTTTCCAAAATAGAACAAAATGACATGTTTTCATTTACGCTCTGTTTATTTAACAAAAGTGCAAAGCAAAATCATTCTTCTGCATAACTGCTTCACACCTCACAGTCAGCAAAAACGACAATGCCCTGATTGACTACTTCTGCATGAGCGCACCAATCGTGACTATGCATCTGAGATTTTTTATATCGGTTTAGAAAGGGCGGCACCTAAAACAAATTGGCGCCCATTAAAAACCAAAAACGGGCAGCTGTCGTGAAAAATATTGCCGTGGTCCCTACACATTCGTGGAAAATTTGCGCGGTTCAGAGAACTCGAACGATACTGAAAACAGGTTGATTACGAATTTACGACGACACATAAAAGCCTATGAATATTATTAGGTCACGTGACGAAATGGAGGCTTCCTACTGGTCATCCTTAATATTAATAATAATTTGGTGAAGACTCATTTTGGCGGGAAAGGCCTTGAAAGCGGCAGTCTGCTTACTACTTGTTGTGTCTTTGCGAACCATTTTCCCTTTAGGTTTCACTCACGAAAACGCATCAAGTCTGAGACATCTACCGGAGGAAACGAAACTACTGATCGCTTCGTCCATTGCTAACAACACCAGCTACAAGACTCAACTTCAGGTATAGTTATATATATATAACTTATATATTCAGGTATAGTTATATAGTTATATAATCAACTCTTTCTACGACTATTCCACGTTTTATTGGCGCTGTCACAGCTCTTCAATCAATCAATCAATCAATCAATATACTTTATTGATCATCATGTTTATGTATACATACAGTATAGCACAAACAAACAGTAGTTGAAAATGTCACATGCATTGATGTCAAAGGGTTAAGCCCAAAGGAACGTAAGGTTCCGCTAACAGGGTTGCCCTAATTACGTGAAGAATCAATCTATCATCAACTTTCTGCATAACAGTATATGTGTATAGACAGTTGTATATGATCAAGGTGTAAAACAATCTCTTCCATTTTACAAGTTTATCGAAATGCATTGAGTGTAAGTTATGCAACTTAAACAAGTGGGGGAAAACAAAATAACAAACAGACTAAACTAAACTAAACTAAAAAAAGCTAAAAACACAGCAGTTAAGAGAATACAACAGTGCACGTGTAGGTAGTGCACTTCAAAACAAAACCATTTTGTGCAATTATGCAATAGTATTCAAAATAAATAATTTCAATTTGTATTTGAATTGGTACATTGTAGTAACACAAGTAATATCAATAGGCAGAGAATTCCACATCGACGGTCCACATATTCTAATACTATGCAGTCCAGTAGTGGTACGAACACTTCTTTGGTGGTATCTATTTACAGATCGTGTATAATGTCCATGAACGTCTGAATTTTTACAAAACCAGTGGTTGAAGCTTGTTATGATTAGATTTCTGTGAAGTTTGTACATAAATACTCCAATTTGTAGTGTATTAATGTAGTCAAAAGGCAGAATTTTCAAATCACTGAATAATGGTTGTGTGTGGGCTCTAAAAGGTGCATTGCATATAATTCGAACAGCTCGCTTTTGTAGGGTTGTCAAAATAGTTAAACGAGTGTGGTATGTTGAAGCCCACGTAATATTACAATATGACATATAAGGGTATATCAAAGAGTAATATAAATTCACAAGTATATCTCGCGGCATAAGGTGTCGAACACGAGAGATTATGCCTATATTTTTTGATATCTTTTTGGATATAGAGTTTATATGCTCCCTCCATGTTAATTGTTCATCAATGTGTACACCCAAAAATTTGGTTGATGATACCCTACAAATACATTGTTCATCTATTTTAATTGATATATTGCAATTTGTTGCTGTTCTAAGTTTAATTTTAGAGCAGAACAAAATAAAATTCGTCTTCTCAAGGTTCAGCGATAATTTGTTGGCTTTGAACCAATCGCCTACAAGTTTTAATTCGGCATTAATTTTGTTAACCAAGACTTCAATAACTTTATCTGACATAAACACATTGGTGTCATCAGCAAACATGACAAAGCTGAGTAATGACGAGCTGTTCGAAATATCATTCACATATATTAGGAACAAAAGTGGACCCAATACGGAACCTTGTGGCACACCACAAGTAACATCAGTTTCATGTGAAATGTTCCCGTTATATAAGACACTCTGCTTTCTATTTCTTAAGTAATCTATAAGCCAATCAAGACATACACCTCTTATGCCATAATGTTCAAGTTTGCTTATCAGAATTTTATGATTCACCGTGTCAAATGCTTTAGATAAGTCAAAGAAGACACCCATAGAAAAGTGGTTTTCCTCCTTGGCTTCAGAGATTTTATCGTACATTTCCATTACGGCCATGTATGTAGAGTGGCCTGTTCGAAAGCCATACTGACTTGTGTACAATATATTCTTTACTGTTAGATATGTCATTATTCTTCGGTAAATAATCTTTTCAAAAAACTTGGAGAAATATGGCAAGATAGATATTGGTCGATAGTTACTTAATTGATTCCTATCTCCGGCCTTAAAGATGGGAATTATTTTGGCAATTTTCAAACTATTAGGAACAATTCCACTAACAATGGAGCAATTTATTATTTCTGTCAGAGGAATTGAAATAGCTTCTATGACATATTTGGCTAACTGGGGGTCAATCTCATCTAGCCCTCTACTGTGAGTGGTTCGGAGTTCATAGGCAATCGATATTATTTCAGCTGGTGATGTTAATTCTATCCCAATAGAAGAAGTAGACCGGTCTTTCAAGTAATCAAGAAAAGATGCATTAGTGTCAGGAATTTTTGCGGCTAACTTCGGTCCAATTTCTGTAAAGAATTCATTAAATTTGCAAGCAATAAGGTGCTTATCTTTAATTTCTACATTATTGATAAGAAAGCTATCTGGCATCTCAGAGTTTCTGTTTCCATGTAGAAGCATTTTAATTACTTTCCAGGTTTTATTCAAGTCATTTTCACATTCCAGAAATTTTCCCATATAATAATGACGCTCAGTTGCTTTTCGTATTTTTTAAAATTTATTTCGATAGGCTATGAAGCTAGACTTATTTTCTTGTGTTGGGTTTTTTATGTATTTTTTATATAGATGCGATTTCTTTCTACAGGATTTTAGCAGCGCTTGTGTCATCCAAGGCTGTTTAATTTTCAATCTTGTTTTCGACGAATAATTTGTTTTTGGGAAAGAATGTTCATATGCTGATTTATATTTTTCAATAAATGTTTCATAAGCAGAGGATGGGTCTCCTTGCTCACATGCATGGAATACTTCTGACCAGTCGGTAGAGTTCAGCAAGCCATCAAATTGACTTTTTGTTTTCTCATTAATGATTCTTTTCTCGTAAGTAGGAATTTTTTCCATTAATGGTCGTACAAATTTGGTTTGTGTAAAAATAGGTAGATGGTCAGATAAATCATTTATAATGATGGCGGAGTCAGAGCAGTCAGATAAAGTATTCGTGAAGATATTATCAATTAAGGTAGCTGTATCATCAGTTATTCTTGTTGGCCTTAAGATCATTGGTAAAAATCGATTTGAAGTTAACGAATTAAAAAACGTTCGGGTAGGTGTATGGGCGTATCTTGCGAAAGTTTGATCGAGATTGATTTGTAAAGGCAACATTTCAGCGCATTGAATTGAAGTTTGAATAATGACAAAATATTCATCTGTTGTCATTATTTCGAAGTAGGCTAATTCAGTTTTAAGCTGCTCTGAGTTGATTACTTCTTTGATAGCTTAGTCGACATGAGACAAAGCCATTCAAAGAAACGTAAACAAGTCATCGTCTCTTTAGTGCCGAAGCATAGAATATTCAGAGAACTTGACAAGTAGGCTTAAGACGAAACTACACCTAGCCACTTAAGCCAAGTAGCCAAACAATGTCCATGATTGACCTCGTAGAACGAGAGGGACACTTGACCGTTGAGACAATAGCCTATACAATCTTGCGTGCATTCCAATGAGCCTCGAACTATCGAGCAGAATTATAGGCCACGTGAGACAATAATAGCGAAAACTGCTCTGCTGAATATGTAGCTATATATCAGCAGGAATATTAACTAATTTTCGTATGAGTTGGTATTAGTCAATAAATTTGTTTAACACTACGATCAAATAATTTTTTCAAAAAATCAATCAAATCATATGGCCTGCACTTTAATGTTCACTAACATTCAGGCAAAAACTATTTAGGCTACACAACATACGCAAGCAACGACAAAACTTACAAATGAATTGTTTTATTTAAGGAATTCACAGTGAGCAGATAATACTGCATGTTGTTATTCAGCATCTGACGCGCATTTTTCTTGGAATTATTGTAGGGAAGTGGAAAGGTGTGCACTCAAGTTGGCAACAGAACTGAATGCGCCCTACTTGGGTTCGTCAGCGATCTCGGATACGACTACAGATATCTGAGAGAGAAGACTCCAGAGAAATCTTTCCTGAAGGTCTTTCCCTTCACATCTGCCAAAAAGTGGATGGGAACAGTAGTGCCAAAGAGCGAGGATCCCACGAGTGGGCAACAACGATTGTTCGTCAAAGGAGCCTGGGAAATAGTTCTCACGAGGTGAGTGTACAGACCTAGAAAATTACTGAGTAGTTTACTTATTTAAGGATGAAAATTGTGGGGGTAATAAATTGGCATGGAGGTATCTGAACGGTGCATGGGGTGTTGCTTCGCTGCTGTTGATGATCATGGAGTTTTTGGACCGTGTGGTTATTTTTCTAGAGGTTTTTTCGTCTGATACCATTTATAGGGCAAGGGCCTTGGATATTAGGAAGTTTTTAGTATCGTAGCTTGTCTCTAGCTCTTTGATTTTATTATGCTGAGTCGCAAATGTATGCAAATGTATGCAAATGTATGCAAAGTTGCAAGCGTATCAGATAGCGATGACCTTATGCAGGGTGAGAATTGCCGGGGGTTTGGGGGTTTCAACCCCCCCGTCTTTCTTAGAGCCCCATGTTAAAGTATGTTTTTCGCATCAAAATTCCATGTGGATCATAGTCCAACCCCCCCCCCCAGTTATTTTTCCACAATTCTTACACTGACCTTAAGCTTCTTTCGGTCAACAGATGTCGTTGGATTCTGGACTCGAATTCTGAAGTGACGGAATTAACGGACGAGCGAAGGAAGATGATCCAGGAGGAATTCGTTGAACCAATGTCGACCGACGGACTTCGAGTTCTTGCCATCGCTTACAAAGACTTCAGCGAAACTCCTGGCAAGACAATTGTTCAATTATTCTGTTGTTATGTTCTAGATTTCACAAGCGGAAAAAGTTAATCAATTTCTCTTCTCTTAATCCATTTACTTATAATTTAATGTGTAATGAAAAGCGCTAATACGATATGATATTATGATTATCTAAATCAACCGTTACCACCACCACCATCCCTCACAAAAGAGTTCGAATTCCACCAAGTTTCTGCGAATATCTTAGCTCAGACTTCTTGTTAGTATAAATTAATTATTATGTTCTGTAAATAAAGAAGACATAAGAAGAAGAAGAAGAAGAAGAAGAAGAAGAAGAAGAAGTGTCGAAAGTAGCATATACTCTCAACGGGGGCTCCATATAATTAACGTCTCTTATCTTTCAGATTCGGAGCACGTTGAGAAGATGACGACTGTCTTGAATTGGGATGATGACGATGACGATGAATCCCTTTGTTCTAATCTCATCTGTTTAGCCATCGTCGGCATTGAAGATCCCGTCAGACCAGAGGTACGTCAGCCCTACACTTTGCATAGCGCGTACATCTGCAGAAATTGGGCATATAATATAGTCTTCAAATTGCGGCTAGTTTAAGGTCAGGGTTCTTAGGCGGCGCTTGAGGTGGATTCGAACATGTGCGGAGCACTCCGACTCCAAGGTAGCGAACCCACCACTCCACCACCCAGTCCTAAGCTAAAAACTATCGGACTAGGCATTCGTAGGCCTATTATAGTCATGTAGATAATTAGGTCATTACAATTGCTAGTTTCCAATGCGTGTCCCGATTTTGATGGCGATAAAAGATTGACCCTACTCCTATACGCAAGGCTGTAGGAGTGTAGGTAGTAGGAGATGTTTAAACGTCGTACATACGGAATTGCTGAAGGCACCAACAACATTGACGGCAATAATAATAATATTGTAAAAGTATAAAATTGGTAAAAGTTCATCAGGGCAGAGAATGGACAAAATCTGACAGCGCAATTTTCTTCTTTTGCGTTAAGTAATTGTGTCCTGTAATTGTGTCAAAATGCGACCAACCCTCGTGTCGAGGATGGTTGAAGGCAAGGCAAGGCAATTGTGTCATGTGACTAATAACACATAGGCAATACGACAACAGTGTGCAGACAACTGTTCAGAGTGCTGGCTAATTCAATGACTTGTTCATTGCTCAAGTTCCCGTATCTGGGAGGGGTCGGACCCTTAGCGGTCTGCTCAACAACGCTAATTACCTAGTCAAAATAGTCGATTGCAAGCGGAGGGCGTCGCTAATGGTCTTTGTTACCACACAGTGATGTTAAACTGCAAATGCCGCCGCCGCAAGCGAAGGGAAGTAATGTTGCACTGCTATGTCTATCAATGTATTTGGTATTTCAGGTGCAATTTTCTTTTTTTAACTACGATTCATTGACCGTGGAAAAACAATCAAGATTTCCCTTGGAGATCTTAACCTGCTACAGTGTGAGAGATTAAGACCAACTGACTTAGGTTTTGATGTTGCAGTGACGATGTTTTCGGATGTTTTGTTTGGAATCATTACTAATTAATAACATAGGCTATTAGAATTTTTTCCCGCGGCACACTTGCAAAGTTCTCGCGGCACATAGTGTGCCGCGGCACACAGGTTGGGAATCACTGCTCTAACCAATCGACTACCATGTTCCACCAGTGTTAATACATACACACACATATAAATATAATGATACATTATAATATATTATATATATATATATTATATACATGTATCTATTTGTATTGTATATATATGTATATTGTATCATTGTGTGAACATATATTATATGTATAAATATTATAATTTGTATGATGTGTTTTTGTTGGGACTATTCGTAGGTCCCTGATGCAGTTCGTAAGTGTCAGAAGGCCGGTATAACGGTGCGAATGGTGACCGGGGATCACATGAACACTGCGAGGTTTGTGGCCATCAAGTGCGGCATCTTTAACCCAGGTGAACCAGACCAACTGGGAATAGATGGACCAGAATTCAATCAACGCATCCACAGCAGCGGACATGACCCAGGAACGGTCTGCTATTCATTCATTCATTCATTCATTCATTCATTCATTTATTATTTCATTCATTCATTCATTCATTCATTCACTCATTCATTCATTCGGAAACTTATGTGACGCCCCTAGAAAGAAACTGCCCAGAGGCGCTTCCGACTCCATGCAGCGCGCCCACAAAAAAATTGTTTTACGTTTATTGAGGAAGGATTCTGGTAGAGTCTCAGGGCTTATGCGTAGCTGCAAAGGAATGCCTCCCAATCCACCATATTTGAAGCATGAGCAAAATGTCTGTCTGTCTGTCTCTCTGTCTTTGTCGATCTCCTCTAAATTTCTCTTCGTTTGAAACTTACTCGAGACTGTCCATGTGTTTCTGAATCTCAGATCAGCATATTAGGCTTTATATTTTAGTGAACAGCCTTATTTGATAATCAACTTTTTTATGAAAATCTTCAGATTGACCAAGATTCATTCGACCAGTTGTGGCCTCAGCTTCGCATATTAGCTCGTTCATCCCCGCTGGACAAATACAATCTAGTCAAGGGAATCATGTCGTGTCCAGTCAACCACGACCGCCAAATTGTTGCCGTCACGGGCGATGGAACAAACGATGGACCAGCACTGAGACAAGCTCATGTCGGTCTGGCCATGGTAACTATTCGAGCCACTCAATGCATGTTATGCTATCCGGTATATTCGGCTGAAGAATTTATCAGTTTCGAGAATTTATTGCTTTGGGAACCGGCAGGGCTGTTTTTAAGAAATTTTTAGAACTGCACATCCTCTTCTCTCCTTTCTCATCCTCCATGGTAAATTACTCCCAATCTGAGGAAAATGGCCTATTTTTACTAGTTTTAACTGCACGGAACGTGACGGAAGTGCTTCTACAACTGCACGAATCCATTTAGAACTGCACATTTTGTGTAGAACTGCATGTTAAAAAAGCCATGGGAACCGGCTTGACAACTTTGGAGTCATTAGTCTATGTGTAATGCTTTATTACTGTATTAACAGAGTCGGTATGAAATGAGGCAAGCAATTAGAAAAAGTTGTCTAATATCACGCTTTTAGACAATGTCACTAAGTTGATGGGATGTTTGTCCCGAAACCAAAACTGACAGAATTGCGATGTATTTTCCCGGTAATCATAAATGAGATAATAATGTTGTCAACTAGTCTAACAGATTGGTCTGGTGTTCTGGTGAATATTTTTGTTTTTGTTTTTGTGCTACCATGGTTTGGAAATACAAAGTTTAAACACTGATAATGGACATCATATATATATATATATATATATATTATATATATAACACTCGTAAATTTTCTATACAGTACCATGGACCACTAGCGTGAAATAATTTGACCAGAGACATCCAAACTGCTCACAGTCTACCACAATTTACAGCACTTCTTCGTACCCATACATTAAACACAGAAAGGAAAACAAAAAATAATTGATAACTGGCTATTACCTTCAGTCCATCTGCCTACCTTGTACTACTCAGTTACTTAATTATATAATGGGCCCCTACCAGCGGGACCCCGGACCAGTCCCTTTAGGTGTGCCCTTTGTTCCCTATGCTTTCTTATAAATTTGCAGTGTTATTTGTTCTGTTATTACACTTATTTTTGATGTGCTGCTTTAATTGAAAATGTTTTGTGGGTTGAATAAAAAAATCTGAATCGGAATCTGAATATATATATATACATTATAAAGAATATATCTCTTAAGCCTACATAAAAATATTCACGTTTATGCTATACGGTATATTTTTAAAAGACAAGTCATGACTATTTAACACTTCGTAGATAACTCTTACAACAGCGAACAAAAGAACAAAGATGGCAGTTACAGACGGCGTAATTAGATAAATGTCCTTGAATTCTTAGGATCTGACGGCAACTGACATGGCAAAGGAGGTTTTCAACATAAGAATGCTCACGTGTATTATGTTTCAAAGACAATTATTCATGATTAGGATACTTCTTTCAATAATAAACAAAAGAACAAAGATGGCGGTTAAAAGACGGTTTTAATAGAGATAATGTCGTTGAATTCTTAGGGCCTGACGGGAACTGACGTGGCGAAGGAGGCTTCCGACATCATTCTTCTTGACGACAACTTCTCGAGCATCGTAAAAGCGGTCGTCTGGGGTCGCCACGTCTACGACAGCATCGCTAAATTCGTCCAATTCCAACTGACCGTCAACATCGTCGCCGTCGCACTTGCTCTGGTCGGCGCATGCGTAGTCATGGTAACCGATTAAATTATTAATTGATTTCAATTTATTATGGAAGCTAAAACCTAAGGTCTCGCGATGATTTCCGGGTCGTTTTTTTATTGCTTTCAAGTCAATCATACACAAGACAGTTCTATTTTTTAACAATACAGTAGACAACAAAACAATGTGATAATAGAACATACGTGTAATCAATGCAAATGACAGTGCGTGAAATACAATGGGAACCCCTGAAGGGAAAAAATCCCGAAAAGGGGAAAAATCCCGAAACTATGCTCCTGACATTTGTGGAGTCCATAAATTTTCTCCCTGGTTTAGTAAGACTTCGATCGGTCGTTTGGCGAGAAATAGGCTCTAGGAAAGCGAGAGTCTAATAACAATATGTTTATTGAATTGCATATTTCTATTTGTCTTGATTGTACATGCATTAATTATTCTGTTCTTGTCCATTGTTCCCGCAGTGCGCGTTTGCAGGCGGTTCAATAAAGTATATACTTACTTACTTAATTTATTCATTTGTTCATGAAGATATATTA
>OX457043.1:20393472-20468472 GCA_949752735.1 Lumbricus terrestris | reverse complement strand
TTTGTAGAAAAAAAATCGTAGCCTACAATGGTTGAAGTTTAGAACTTTTGAGCAGTTATAATTTTATTGGCGTTATTGCAGTATCGGGTAACGCAGCATATCCCGTATCTTTGGACAGAATCTAATGACGATACAGGCCTTAACTCTAACCAACCTTCACGACGCCTAACCTGACCCTATAACAGACCCTCACGACGCCTAATCTGACCATATAATTATAACAGACGCTCACGACGCCTATTTTATAAGATGACCCTGACGCTCACGGTCCCGATGCTAAAATAATGCAGTGCACTTTATTATCCCCCATATACATTTTTACTCGCACCCACGATTGTCTTTTTCCTCTGGTTGATAGGACTGTATACTTGCGAAGCATTGAGGGGGAATTCCTACACAATTACTTTTCTGGGGGAATGATACGTATACGTATTTACATGTATACGACGCCTCACGATTATTTCTGGGGGATACATTCCTGGTGGAGCTCCCCCACCCCAGAGACTTCTAGAATAAACACAGATTTATATAGCACCGTATCGTATAATTATTAAATACTTGCAAATAATTGTTTGACCGACCTAAGTAGTTAATTCGTCCGTCCCCTCTGACGTCGGCCATCTTGATTATCTCCGCCAGATCGTCGTCCTCGAGAGGTTCTCCGTAGGACTTCAAGGCCGTCCTCAGTTCGTCCGTGCGCAGAAGACCTCGACCGCCCTTGTCGAAGTACCTGAGGGCCTCTTCTAGGTCGTGGTGGATCTCGGCCTCTGTTTGGAGACCTCGATGGCCGACCAGTCTGAGGAACTCTTCGTAATTCATCTTGCCATTGTCTGTTGAAGGAGAATAATTTAATATTATTAGCCAGCATATGAGAATCGTGAGGAAAAGGTGGACAGCAAAGGTTAGCAACGAAGAGGTATGCAAATGATGGTGGATATGACTGAAGACCTCTTGCAGAAGGTTATCCAACGAAAACTGGTTAGAACTGGGACTTTTCGGAAATATATGCAGAACGAAAGAGGACAAAAATATGTCTGGAATAATGGATGGCTCCAACAAAAGAACAATGGCCTCATCGAGAGTGGACGGATGACATTGAAGAGTGGTGCTACAGTAGAGCAGACCTACAGAAGCTAGCTGGGGCATGCGTCCCAGAACAGACTCGAGTGGAGAGACACTGTTGATAAAAAATCGATATAGAGTTATTGTATTGTGATCAAAGTAATTGTTGTTGCCAGCTAGCGCAACGTCGGGAATGAAAGTTGTAACTAATAAAAAAGTATGTGGAAATTGTATTAGAAATTATTCGTACGTGGAAGATATATCTCTGTTGGAAAGGGGTTGATGCATAGCCTATACGTTATTGGAAAAGAATGAAATGACGACATCGAACTATACAGAAGCATGAAAAATATAAATCGACGAAGGACTAAAGAGACCAAGTATAGGCTATATGCGGGGCGGAACGTGTGGCTGGACAGACATGGACGGCGTTCATGGCACGCACTTATTTTCAAACCTGAACGCCGTCTTGCCACTTATTAGGCCAGCACAGCCTGGAAATATAAGGGGTGTCCAGGCACTTCTTTTTCTACACTTTAATTAAGCACAAAGTAGACCTACACATGCAGGGAGACTTTTTTTTACTACACTGTCAATCGTTTGCAAACTGTTCAACGGACGAAGCCTCATGAACTCTACAAACAGTTTAACGACATCGTCAGATTTTAAAACAAACGCTGCCAAAACAACTGATGACCTTTTTTTAGTCCTTCCTTCTATTTTGCCAAAATTTAGCAACACGTCCATCCATTATTCCATATATGTAATGGTTGCGGGTGTGCAAAGTTTGGGGAATTCATACACACTTATAAATGAACAAAACCACGAAAATAAACCACGAAAATTCTGAAGAAAATAGTTGTTGTGCAGCGAAGGAGAATTCATCGGCGTTTAATTTCTTCGCAAAACTCCTCTGGCTATATAGGCCTATAGGCTGACAGTAATAGGCCTAATTGTAGGCCCATGAAAATTCATTTTTTCGTTTTCTGGCTCTATAATGTGCAACATACAGTGGTCCTGTAAGATTCTTACAGTAACAACACAATTTATATGACGTTAACTAGGACCCTGTCTTCAAGTATAGGCCTGAAAGTAACCCTTCCCCTAGGTCTAGGCCTATACAAAAAATTCCCGTATAGGGTCAGTTGCTGTCTTGTGTTACATGAAGTACTTCATACATGTCCAGCATTTAATCATTATTATATTCCCCTAAATTAAAATAATCGTAGCAAACTGTCTTTTGTTACTGACCATTTAGGACGGCCTCCAGAAGCATGTCCTTTATTTCCGATTCGGTCGGTGTTTGACCCATTGACCTCAACGCGTTGCCAAAGTCATGAGCAGCAATGAAACCACTGCCATTGCGCTCGAATTCACTGAATGCGTCCTTCAGCTCTGCAACAGTAAATGCTGCAGCGAATGGATTTATGCATGGATGGATGGATGGATGGGTGGATGGATGGATGGATGTATGGATGGATGGATGGATGTATGGATGGATGGATGGATGGATGGATGGATGGATGGATGGATGGATGGATGGATGGATGCATGCATGGATGCATGGATGGATGCATGCATGGATGCATGGATGGATGGATGCATGCATGGATGCATGGATGCATAGATGCATGGATGCATGGACGAACAGACGGACAGATGGAAGGATGGATGGATGGACGGACGGACAGACGGACGGACGGACGGACGGATGGATGGATGGGTTGGTGGATGGATGGATGGACGGATGGATGGATGGATGGATGGATGGAAGGAGTCTTACCTGCTAGCTGTTGCTCCGTAAACTGATACATCCTCATCATTAATTTGTCTTTGTCCGGCTTATCATTTTCCGCCTGATCAGTTTTGGTCACTGCAGATTGACCATCGCTGACCAAACCGTTTTCAGTCTTCGGCTAAGTACAAAAATCAAATGCACACGTCAACCAACCATCCTGTTTCTGCTGAATTCACTCAAAGATGTGCTTCGAAATTTATCGAAACACCGTTTCAGCATTTGGATTAATTATAAAACGGAACAATCGCGCCAGTCACCGCAGGTCGCGTCGGCAACAAGGTCATGAGAGTTGTTCAGCAAGTCGAGGCAATTGAATGTAAAAAGATATTAAAATTTTCGAAGAATTTTATTTGCAGGTCATGCATGAGGCAGGTCAAGAGTAAAATAAGCAGCATGTCAAATGACCCACCGCGATTTTCATGGTGAGGTATTTTGCTTCATCATCATCATCATAGTCGTCGTCGTCGTCGTCGTTGTCGTCGTCGTTGTCGTCATCGTCTTCGTCGTCGTCGTCGTCGTCGTCGTCATCATCATCATCAGCAGCAGCAGCAGCAACAGCAGCAACAGCAACAGCAACAGCATCAACAACCGATGGACCAGTGCCCGTAGGTACCCGATGCCGTTCTCGTTATTCCACGCCAGGTTTGTCTTAGCCTACATGTAGTCACTTTATTTACATGTAGTCAAAGCAGTCAAATAAATGACTAGATATTAGTTTGCATTCATTGTCTCTCCAAGAACGGAAACCAAACTCCGCCCATGTGACGTGCAGCTACGCTGGTACCCTGTTTCTGTTTAAAATAGTAATAACAATGATCATCTGGCAATATCAAGGCTATTTGATAAAAAATTATTTGAGATGAGACTCAATAAAATCGTGTTTTGCTACTTTTTGCTACGTTACGTCTTTGAATCGTCAAAAAACGGCGTGTGGCCTCACTAAAAGTGGTATAACTTTTATTCTGTTTGAAATATTTTGATGAAATCTGGCCATCATGTGCAGATATGAATTGTCTTTAAGCCTGTAAAATATCATTTCAATATTCTTACGTATGGCCAAGATATTGGCCAGAATATTAAAATCTGTTTTATGTTGCTTTTTGTTGCGTTCCTTTTTTGAATCGTCAAAAAACGGTGAGTGGCCTCACTAGAAGTGATATAACTTCTGTTCTGTTTCACATAATGGCGATGAAATTTGGCTATTGTACGTAGAGATGAATTACCTTCAAGCCCGTAGAATTGGATTTGAAAAATTCCTATTTTTGGCCAAGATATTGACAAAAAGCCGTAGGGATTACTTTTTTGGCCCACCCTGTATATATATATATATATATATATATATATATATATATATATATATATATCAAGAATCAACAATTAACAATTGTGCACTATTAAGAAATTAGGGCACTCTGAATCATTCGCTTGTAATTGGATCTGTATTCTTGAACTCTTGAAATCAGTCTTAGCCCTACATGTATGTCTCATAGTGTCAGAAACTACCGTTGCTTTATTATACGAATCATTCACCTTCTGCTTGTATCTGATCTTCACTTCCATTTGATCGAAAGCCGAACGCAGAGCAAACTACTTTTCGCAGAGCAATTCAGACGCAGCCGAGGTCTAAACTGGCAGACGAGGAGAGAGAAACAGTTCCGCAATAGATTTTACAAGGTGTTTTGTTACTGGTAGTCGAACGCTCCTAAAATATAGCATATATGCCTACATGTGATGATTGTTCACTTCTTCAGTACATTAAGCCTATTGATTTGGTCAATGGACTAGTCAGGAAGTTGTATGATCGAGGCAATAGCGCACCTGCATTAATTCACCTGTATTAGTCCTAATAGTAAATTATTCAAACCTTGCTTCGTCTATGAATGTCAAGAAACGAATGCGGTATAGCCTAGGCCTAAACATCTAATTAACCAATCCGTCCAGCTGGATCCGGTCCAAACGAACGATTCCTTGCATGCTACTCCGGTAAGGACAACAAAGAACAACACGGCGAGATACATTGTATAGTCAGACGTATCTATAGATGATAAAGTCTGCTTTTCACACCCCAATTCCAACGCAGACATACCGGTACAACATACATTTCAAGTGGATTAAGGCAGATTTTTACACGATGCTCCACGAAGTGAAAGCGATCTTTTTTACTCGGACGCCTCCAGATCTGTCTTTGACCAGCGCGAATCTCTTCCTCACTGCCTACGTCTCCCATCTACATCTATAGATATTCATCTCTATCCATCTATTCATCTATCTATATCCTAAGCATAGCGCATATCATTCATTGCCTACGTTTCCTATAGCTACAGAATATGCGGCAAAGTAGGCTACAAAAGGATGACCTTTTGTAGAATTCATAAGAACGTTCGAAAGCGTTGCCTCCACCATTGAATGCATCGTTGATCAGAATGTTTATCATTTTATGCTAGCCTTTTAATTCAAAAAGCTATTTATATTCGCCACTGCAAACGTGAACGATGACAGGTATACCTTGTTCCTCTCTTCGTAAACACAATAATAGTTATTTTTATTCGTATGCGCTATAATACAGGTGTCATCCCTCGCCTCACATATACAGTACTGCAAGGCTGTCCTATCCGCTCTTCCGTCAACGATAATACAACCTCCATCCTCAGTTCAACACACTGCCGATGGCCTATATATAATGATGTCTTGATCCTAGGACCTAGCCAATGCTGCACCAACTTCACTGGCTTCACATCCGCATGCGCCCTGTCATCTTCAAAAATCTTGTCCAATGTATACAGCACTCACCCTGCATGGAACCTCTAGCTCCTTCCTGCGTGACATTAATGTTTTTACTCAAATTACAGATCGTCAACGTGACGATAAAATTATTTGACTGTACTTCGCACAAACCGGTAGTTTATCTGTGAAGCCTTCTGAGCCTTCTCTGTCTCAGCCTCTCAGGACCAAAAGAATTGGACTTAACAACTACAGTTCGTCAATGCATATATTATCTGTTGCTCATTAACTTCAATTTAAATCAAAATTGCCATCTCATCAATTATTCTCATTAGCAGAACGCTCCTTTGTGCAAGAATTGTTTTGTTAAAGCGCAGGACCGAATTAAAAAATGTGGGGGCCCTGTCCGGAAAATTTGTGCGGATCTTCGGCCGAAAATTCTGAGCTGACGACCTTTTTTGTCGTTTTGCCGAAATTTGCTAAAAATAAAATATAGGCTACACATTTTTCTTGAAATTTTTTCCCGCATGTGTGGGGGCCCCCTAAAGTGTTGGGCCCCTGTTCGGCCGAACATGTTGAACATGCTTTAATCCGGCCATGTTAACGCGCGCTATTAATCTTCAGTTTTAATCCTATTCTGTAAGTATAGGTGGTGGATCCGATTTGACCAGGGTCTATGACAACAGAGGCCGTTACCCTGGACAGAAATTTGCTCGGCATATTACAGTACTTAAGAGCTTTCTTCTTTCGAAGTAAGTAGGTCTAGTTGTAAGTAGGTTGTAAGTTGTAAGTTGTAAGTTGTAAGTAAGTTGTAAGTAGGTCTAGTTGGTCCACTCATTTATAGCCTTTTATAGGCCAGGCCAGCGCGTTCTCTAATAATTAATCTTTCACGTTAGTATTGAATGACGCCTACAGCAACTTCGGAGAAGACCAGCACAACTATACATGAAGTTTATGAACATTACGATAGACCACTTGAAAAGCAATTGACCCATTGCGAGGCTGTTGTCAAGTCATATAATATATCATGACCAGAGTATTGACCGAGGATATATAATTATTAAGCTCTTCTGTCTGTCCATCCGTCCGTCCCCTGTCTGTCTGTCTGATCACAGGTAACTTGTTTACGTTTGCCGTCTGTCTGTCTGCCTTTCTGTCTGTCTGTCTGTCTGTCTCTTGGACCAGGGCTTTTTTAACGTGCAGTTGTACACAAAATGTGCAGTTCTAAATGGATTTGTGCAGTTGTAGAAGCACCTTTGTACAGTGAAAACTAGCAAAAATTGTCATTGTCCTCCGATTGGAAGTAATTTACCATGGAGGATGGGAAAGGAAAGAAGGGGTTGTGCAGTTCTAAAAATTCTTTAAAAACAGCCCTGTCTTGGACCTTGACCTGGACTGAATCAGATTGGCCGTGTATACAGATAATATATTGAGTGACCAGCAATAAAAAATAAGCAATTCGGTCAGTGTCTTCTGCAGCGGCTCTTCTTGTGAATACCATGTTTTGAACTAATTAGACCTATAATATATAATACCATAGCCTGCTATCATACTATTTCTGGATTTATAAAGCGCCTCTAAAAGTACAACCTAAGAAAAAAGAACTGTATTATGCCCAAAAACTTTTTCCCAGGGTAACGGCCTCTGTTGTCATAAGACCTCGTCAACTCTGGATCCATCCATAACCTAATCACAAACGCCCCAGTGCGAAGATACCCTGGAAAAGGAAAAGTTTTAATTAAGGAAACGCGCAGAAACAGTGCTTCCAGATAAGATCTGAGTACTTGTAGTCCACAACAAAGTCTGTCTGTCTCCATGTCTGTCTGCCTGCCTATCTGTTTGCCTGTCTGTTTATTTATCTGTATGTCTCTCTGTCTGCCTGCCTGTTTGCCTGTCTATCTGCCTGTCAGTCAGTCTATCTGTCTGTCTGCTTGTCAGTGTCTGTCTGTCTATATATGATCTGCCTGTCTATATGCCTGTCTGTCTATCTGTCGGCCTGCCTACCTGACAGTACCTGTCTGCCTGTCTGTCTATATGTCTGTCTGTCTGGCTGCCTGTCTGTCTGTCAGTCTGTCTTGCCACTCTGCTTGCCACTCTTCCTGTCTATTGCATCTTGTCCTGGCCAGAATCTGATCACCCTCATCTGCCTAGGCCGATCATAGGCCTATGTTCCTACTGAGCATTTTTCGAGCACCTCCATTATAGTAGTTTTAAGATGCTCTCTATAAATGCTTTGAAAGAAAGGACGATGGAATTAATGATTAAGGAAGGCATCTTTTGAAGTAGCTCTATCATTTTATGAGCGTTGCAAAATTATTCCAGATTATAAAACTGCTGTTTATGGGCGGAGACTTAAGCAGAGAGACTTGCGGGGGACTAAAACGAGCGGCCGAAGAACGCGAGATTTTGGGCTGACGAATGGCTGAGTCGACGACGAAATTTTCCATCTTTTTGTGGAAAAAATTTTGTACGGCCTTTTATTTAGTCATCCGTCCTAAATGCATGTCGATGAAAAACCCAATTTTCTCTATAAAAAAGTTGATGATCTTTTAGTCATTACCTCATTTGTTCGAAGATCTCTTCTTCTATCTTCCAACGTTGCGACCTCACAGTGTGTTTCGTGAATTGTGCGACAGACTATCTCGTCCCTTTTTGTCGTACCGCTACTATGCAGCGAAGAGCATTTTCCGGGGTGGGTCCAGCTATCTGGAATGGCCTCCCTGCGGCTCTCCGTTCGCTTCCCCGTGACTCTGCTGGCTCTTTCTACCGTCTTCTCAAGACCTTTCTCTTTGACCAGGCCTGGGTTGGGAGCGCCTCTGAGTAGAGATCCTGAAGAGGCGCTATATAAATTTATGTGATTGATTGATTGATTGGTTGATTGATTGATTGATTGATTGATTGATTGATTGATTGATTGATTGATTGATTGATTGATTGATTGATTGATTGATTGATTGATTGATGTCCTGACTGACACTTAACGATTGCGGAGGGGGGCGACAAATGCATGGGCCGTCCCCCACCACATCCATTGAGGGAACCGTCCCCCTGTTTCCTAAGTCTCCACCCATTCTGCTGTCAGAGCTGTCATGTTTCCTCTCAGACCTACTAGACCTCATTTGCTATGAAAGCACTAAAAAAATTATTTATCATTAAATTAGCAATTAATATAGGCCATGGTAACATCTTGTTCATTTGCTTTGTCAAAGCATTGCTGATTTTAACGAGTGTCACTGATCAAATGCTTGATCAGATAGCATGGGCGGAATTTATCAGGGACTAGGGGGCTAAGCCCCCCAAGAAGACCCAGAGTAATTTTTACCGTGTAAATGGTATCTTTTCTCGGGCTTAGCCCCCCTCCCCAAAGAAGGCGCAGGTTCAGAAATATTTCCGGGAAAATGGTTCTGTTCACGAACGTGAAACTTACATACAAATGACTAAAAAAAGATCATCAACTATTTTTGGTCGGGAAAATTTGTATTTTTCGGTTTTTCGGTCAGATTTCAGCCCGAGGACTAAAAAAGGTCATCAACTTTTTTGGGCCGAGAAAATATTTTTCGGCGCCGCTCTAGTCTCACTCAGACCCGACAAATTTAGCCCCTGATCCAAGAACGGAAACCAAACTCCGCCCATGTCAGGTAGCGTTCTTGTTGCAGTTAAACGACATTGTTTAACGAAAAAGATTATTAGCGTCGCCCTCCTCCAACACACAGGCTTGGGACTGGCACAACTGTCAGAGTGCGAACAGTGCATAGGCGCAACCACTCTATGGGACCCACGGGACGCGTCCTCCCCAACTTTTGAGTGGTCCCCTAGCTTTTTTATTATGGTCGCCCCCAACTTTTAGGACGTGATTCATTATGGTCCCCCAACTTTTAGGACGTGATTGCACCTATGGAACAGTGGTGGAGTTTTTCAGGTAGTAGGCCTATTTTAGTCGTCCATATTATAATGGGCCTAGACAGCGCCCATAATAATTAATTGCCTGTCTATCTGCAGGCAGGCAGATAGATAGACATTAGACAGGCAGATACATAGACAGGCAGGCAGATAGACAGGCAGATCAATCCTATGAATGGACGGGGATGGCGATGGCGGACTGTGTGAGGACCGCGAGGAACAGAGAGCCATGGAGGAAGATGGCGTTGTCGACTCTGATCCCCGATCCGCAGCAATGAGGATGGTCACGACGACGAGACAGCGCCCGCTACAAACCGTCATCTTCAGTCAACAAACTGCGCGGTGTTTGTAGCCCACCCGGAAGGGATTACATGAGATCAGCTTACACAATATACCTTAATCGCGGAGCTCTGACGCTATTACATTATACACAGTATACACACATAATTCCCACCGTTTCTCCAGTGATTATATCCTTCTCCAGACAGTTTTGACCGGACCTGTGTACCTGTCACAGACAATAACCAGATACCTGTAGGCTACACCGCCTACAGGCATTAGGGTTGCCAGATGGCCTTCATAAAATTACCGGACGCTGATCACACCGTTGCATATCCAATCATCTTCCTACTCTCGCTACCTGTAATTAGTCTGTCTGTCTTCCTCTTGCTCTCTACCTGTCTCTGTCTCTGTCTCTGTCTCTGTCTCTGTCTCTGTCTCTCTCTCTCTCTGTATTATCTTATGTGTTAACACCAGCACCATATATATATATATATATATATATATATATATATATATATATATATATATATATATATATATCGTGCTGGTGTTAACACATAAGATAATACAGAGAGAGAGACAGATATATATATATATATATATATATCATCATCATCATCATCATATATCCCGTAACGTAATAACCATTGTCCGGTAATTTTATGAAGGCCATCTGGCAACCCTAATGACTGTATAGGCGGTGTAGCCTACAGGTATCCGGTTATTGTCTGTGACAGGTAGACAGGTCCGGCTGTCTTGATTTAGAAACGGACTTAAGTAAACGACTATTGCGGATTATTGTAGCTTCACACTTGTCACAGTCTATCTCGGTCATCGTGATCGTAGCCATATTGAAATTTCTACAGCGTCAAAATAGCGAAGTTCATCAATAGGCGCTCTAAACAAATAAAACAGTAGGCAGGTAAGGTTAAAATTGGTTACGGTTCTAGATCCAGAGATCGGTTCAACGGTATACACGTCATTATAAAGTGCGCGTGTTAAGTGTCAGTTTGCAGTCGTCCGTTAGTCTAGATTTTTATAAAGAAACTGAAAGGAACAATCAAGTTTCATACACTTTGAGCTGAATGCATGATAACTTATGGAATCTATATGATCGCCGTACGGTCAATGATCTGGTTACAGCGATTTATCCTTTTGGAAGCTGTGGAAACTAGGATATTACGATTACTCGGTCAGAATGAAGGTTGAGGCAGGTCTATGTATTGTAATGTGAGAGCGTGTACAGTCCTTCCCGATATATAGGCCTACATGCATGAAGCTATTCCGGATGTGTCCAGATTCTCCAGAAGAACGTCGATCTAGCTATCAGGAACTGCATGGTGTCACTGGTGTGTGGCTAAGGTAAACTTCGATTCTTGTTTTATCTGGCGCCCGTTTATAACAGCGCTACGCTGGCCAATGGGTTCCACGACAACTGGTCTACCGACAACTCGTCTACCGACAACTCGTCTCCGGACAATTGGTCTAACGACAACTGGTCTACAGACGAATAGTATTGATGAAATAGAAGCTGGATTTATGAAAATGGTTTCTTAGCTTAAATGGAAGCTGGATCGATGATTTTATTCATGTATTTCGACATGCATCCAGCTTCTACTTCAGATCTAAATATACCATCATCCAGCTTCTATTTCTCACCCGTTATTTTCGTCAATCCAGCCTCTATTCCAGATATAAAACAATACCCTTATCCAGCTTCCATTACTTAAGCGTTTTTCATCAATCCAGCTTCTATTTCAGATCAAGAAATATTTTCATCCAGCTTTTATTTCTCATACGTTATTTTCGTCAATCCAGCTTCTATTTCACCTGTAAAAGAACCATCATCCAGATTTAATTTCTCTTGGTTTTTTCATCAATCCAACCTTCATTTCACCTGTAAAAACTTTCATCCAACTTCTATTTCTCAAGCGCTGGATCAGTTGTCTGTAGACCAGTTGTCGTAGACGAATTGTCCGGAGACCACTTGTCGTTAGACGAGTTGTCGGTAGACGAGTTGTCGTGACACCTGGCCAATGTCACTGTGTGTCGTTTTACTTTATTTGATAAAGTCTGATCTTTGTTTTCAGATCGGTCAGTGATTGACAAATTCGAAAATGAACGTCGTCTCCGATGGTAACTAGATGCTACGCACCTTCACTGTAATATTGACGCGCATTTGGGGAACCACGATCATTGGTTGTAGGCTGCTACTTGAAAGCTTTACATTGTGTGTGAGAGCCGAGAGAATGCATTGGAGTGACATTAAGTGCCGTCACTGCCGTGGAATTTGGAAAAGATAGTGCCGAAGACCGAGCTAATACTATGCAATGTCATCGAATGTTGCCAATTTGTAGCCGCTTGAGTTGCCTCCCCAGGCAACGGGAGGGTGAGAGGGGCAACGAGGGAGGGAGAAACAGGGGTAGCAGGAGAAGGAAATAAGGGCAACAGGAGAGGGTGAGGGGCAGCGTGGGAGGGGAGGGGTAACAGGAGAGGGCGAGAGGGACAGCGTGGGAGGGAGAAATGGGTAACAGGAGAGGGAGATAAGGGCAACAGGAGAGGGTGAGTGGCAGCGTGGGAGGGGAGAGGGTAGCAGGAGAGGGCGAGAGGGGCAACGTGGGAGGGAGAAAGGGGTAACGGGAGAGGGAGATAAGGGCAACAGGAGAGGGTGAGTGGCAGCGTGGGAGGGGAGAGGGTAGCAGGAGAGGGCGAGAGGGACAACGTGGGAGGGGAAAGGGGTAACAGGAGAGGAAGATAAGGGCAACAGGAGAGGGTGAGAGGGACAACGTGGGATGGAGAGAGGGGTAACGGGAGAGGGGCAACGAGAAGAGAGGGTGAGAGGGGCAGCGGGGAAGGTCGGTCGGTCGGGCAAACGATGTAGCTGGAATTTTCTTTCTCTGTCATGAGTGATTCATGACCTACTGCTAAGTGTAGACGACTTAAACATAGAAGATTATTCAATCTATATAAATAAAGAGAAGATTCTGTCTGTCTGTGTGTCTGTTTGACCGGGATGCATACAGGCAGCGCTCCTATTTATACCTGCCCGAGGGGACAGGGATCCGGTCCGCGGAAGCGCAGGAGGGAGAGGGGAGCTAGGCGCGCTAGACCAGCGCAAGATCCGCGTATGCGCACTAAGGGGGGGGCTGAGGTCCGAGCAGGGATCTTTGGAGGCGAAGGAGGGGGAGAGGGGACTCGGTGCACTAAGGGGGGGGGCTGACGTCACAGGTCCGGACAGGGATCTTTGGAGGCGAAGGAGGGGGAGAGGGGACTTGGCGCGCAAAACCCGCGCAAGATCCGCGCATGCGCACTAAGGGGGCTGACGTCACAGGACCGGACAGGGATCTTTGGAGGCGAAGGAGGGGTGAGGGACCTCTAAGCACGTGCCAACGACGGCGCGAATCGACGGCCAACGAAGCCGGCGACTACGTAAACACGACCGCGGCGGCGAAGGAGGAGGGGAGGGGACTACGGCAGCTGCTCAGGCGAAATTCGCCACATCATCAATTAGACCTATTATATTATGAATAGCAGGATTCTCAGAACGTATTAATTTTATCACATGAAAATGCATTTTGCAATTAGGGTTGCCAGATGGTCTTGAGGAAATTACCGGACAATGGCTATCACGTTACGGGGCTATATATATATATATATATATATATATATATATATATATATATATATATATATATATATATAATATATATAATTATATATATATACATGTGTGTGTGTGTGTGTGTGTGTTGGGGTGAGGCTTGGCGGGGTGGGGGCGAAAAACCGAAATTTTCCGGGCAACGTTGGATAATTCATATTAAAATATATATATATATATATACAGGGTGCGCCAAAAAAGAACCCCTAGTTTTTTGCCAATATCTTGGCCAAAAGTAAAAATTTCGAAATGAAATTTTACAGTCTTATAGACAATTCATATTTACACATGATGACCAGATTTCATCAAAATATTTCAAACATAACAAAAGTTATGCCACTTTTAGGGAGGCCACCCATCGTTTTTGACGATTCAAAAACGCGACGCAACAAAAATTAATTTTGTTGCCAATATCTTGGCCAAAAGTAAGAATTTCGAAATGAATCTTTACAGGTTTAACGACAATTCATATTTACACATGATGGTCAGATTTAATCAAAATATATCAAACAGAACAAAAGATATGCCACTTTTAGTGAGGCCACCCACCGTTTTTGACGATTCAAGAACGAAACGCAACAAAAAGTAACAAAAACACGATTTTATTAAGTCTGATCTCAAACAACTGTTGTCAAAACAACTTGGTAGTGCTTCACAACTTGTGTTCAATGTGCCCACCACCAGTGTCAAAACTTCTTTTGAGTCTCTCTGCAAATTCTTGATGGACCTGTTGATTAATCTGACAGATTTCTTATTTACCAATTTGATTGTCGTCTTGCTAAGTGACTTCTCAGTGACGCGCAGCTACGCTGGTACCCTGTTTCTTTAAATAGCAATAATAATGATCATCTGGCAATATAAAGCCTATTTGATAACAATTATTGGAGATGAGAAAAAAATCGTGCTTTTGTTACTTTTTTGTTGCGTTTCGTTTTTGAATCGTCAAAAAACAGGGGGTGACCTCCCTAAAAGTGGTATAATTTTTGCTCTGTTTGAAGTATTTTGATGGAATCAGACCATCATGTGCAGATATGAATTGTCTTTAAGCCTGCAAAATTTCATTTCGATATTCTTACTTTTGGCCAAGATATTGGCCAGCAAAATTATATTGTTTTTTTGTTACTTTTTGTTGCGTCGCGTTTTTGAATCGTCAAAAAAACGATGGGTGGCCTCCCTAAAAGTGGCATAACTTTTGTTCTGTTCGAAATATTTTGATGAAATCTGGCCATCATGTGTAAATATGAATTGTCTATAAGACTGTAAAATTTCATTTCGAAATTCTTACTATTGGCCAGGATATTGGCAAAAATCGTTGGGTTTTTTGCGCACCCTGTATATTATACATATAAAAGGCAGCATCGGTGACCGGGGACTGTTTGAAAGTTGCAATGTGTGAGCCAAACCATGGACGCCTGGATAAACTGGCTTTTTAAATTCAGACGTCCGTTTGGAAACTCAGCCAAGTACAGGATATCTATAGATCTGAAGGGTGGATAAAATTATGCATCACCTGGTCACCTGGTGCCGTCAGCTCTTGGAGCTCTGGCGACAGTCTTGATGTATCCTCTCCAGTGTTTCCTCTCTCTTGTCGCCTCTCTTAACTCCTCCAGGCTCATGCCAGACTTTTCCTGTACCTCATCCAATCATCTCTTCCTTGGTCTTCCACGTCTTCTCCTTCCCTCACCGCATGCCGTCATCAGCTCCTTATCCAAACCCTTAGATCTCATCACATGGCCGAAGTAGCTCAATTTCCTCCAAGTTGCTGTTTGCTGCAGTGTCTCCTCCATCTCTATTCCGAGCTCCTCGCGCACCGATTAAATTATGCATAGGCCTATGTATATAATTATTTTAGTGCGCTAGTTTGAAAATTTGGCGCTGGGACGAATGACTGAATTTGGATATTAAACAATATTAAAAATACATTTAACGATTTTAGCACTCAGTTCCATTCTGTAGATAACTTCAGTTGACCTCAAGGCTAAATGCGATCGCATCATTAAGACGCGAATCTTTGTACTCGAGACAAATATAATTAATCAGTGGAGGAGGGTGGTTAAGAGACAGGCTAGAAAGACCAGAGCGAGCTAGAGTGGCAGATTGACACAGTCAGACAGAGACAGACAGAGATAGAGACGCAGATAAGCACAGACAGATTACAAGCGTCCGTGTTTAAACCTTAAGGGAAAGGCGGGAGCTAGACAGGCAGAGACGATAGATCGTTTGTGCTGAGAGAGAGAGACAGACAGACGAACAAACAGACAGACAGAGACATAGCCTAAATAGTCAGATTCGGTTCAGCCATTATTTGAACTATGAATCAAGCCTACAACTTTACATGCACAAGGTATACAGGCTATTATGATCCGTGTATCATGTATTATTTGGCTCTGTTATTATAGTTTATTTAACGACGCCGTTATTTCGACGATGTAAGGCTTGTGGGCTATAAAATTGGCTTTGTTTCACAAGGCAATCCATTATACGCGGGAAAATCGTAAGCAGATATTTTCATGGCCCCAAGAAACTATATACTCCAACACGTGTTGCTAGCAATAATTATTTACCGGACACAGCCATGTCCGGCAATGTCTGAAATTTCTCACCGGACAGTTCGTGTAAATACCGGACTGTCCGGTTCATTATCGGACGATTGGCAACCCTATTTGCAATGACAAAGGTCTACTTGCGCCAAAAAGTGGAATTCATTCTGCCCATACCATTAATGAAACTTTTAACACTTTTTCATTTTCTTAAATCTGAAAATGTGACGATTAGGGCCTAGAGAATTCCAGAAAACATTTGACTAGATTTTCTAATGATTTAAGCCCTATTGGCAACAATGCTAGGCACCCTGTGGAGCGTACGTGACTGTCTGGGTCGCAGCCCTAGATTCCTAGCCCAATCTGGCCCTAACGGAACATAGCAGAGTGGCACGCATAGCTGATCATTTGTGACCAATTTTTTTCCAACATAAATGCGTTGGCTCTGAGACGGGTTTGGTGAGGAGGGGGGGTGACAGATAAGTCCATGGGTTAATAGCCTACTGGGGCTATAAATAAAACGCTGTTGGCCTTGCACTGTTGCACATGATTGTAGCGGTTGGTAGTAATATTCGGCTTTAGTCTCTTGTGCTTCTTGTTAAGTAGGTCACATGACTGAAAGTTAGAAACACCCAAACTATTGTGCACTTCATGGGACGTATTGTTATTGCCAGCAGAACTAATTAAGCTTATTATTTTATCATCGACGCACATTGACCTAATAAAATGTTATTTATGAAGATGAAGATGTTACAGTAATTATTGGAACTACGGCGGCGAGAGTATTTAGGCTAGTTATAGCAGTATGAATGGAAAAACTATATTAGGCTACATCAAGCAAAATGATGATGAAATGCAGAATAATATTTTATTTTAAATTGATTTTCTTGTGCAGGTAATTGTTTAACGATGACGACTTTATAATAGTAGGCTACTTAAAATAGTAATAGAAATAAACGAAGATGGCAAATGATCCCTCGAGATTATGTAGAGGATTAAGAATAAGAGAAAAATAATTATTATCTTGAATAGGCCTAATAATGGCAATCTATTGCTTTCACCATTGCATGGGTTGTCTAATAAAAGTTACACGTAGTAAACGAATTCTCCCAAAATTGTAGTCAGATTGATGAGAATAATTTTTACTTGAATAGAAGTGGGATCGATGAAAAGATTCTTGCTTGAATTGGAATTGGATTGATGAAAATGATTGTTATTTAATTAAAAGTTGGATTGATAAAAAATTGCTCATGCAGAAGTTGGATTGAAGAAAATGGCTTGCTTAAATGGAAGCTAGATTAATGTAAAGGATTTAAGACCAAAGTAGCCTATAGTTGGATTGATTGAAATTAATAATGCTGCTTCGGGCGAATAATTTAGAATGCTTGCTAAAACCATGGAAATACCTTTAATAATTTTGTTATAAAAATTATAATTTATAGTGTTACTTAACTTCATAATTATGTCATATAAAAATTAAACATAATCACCCTAATTTGGCATCGACTCAGGTACACATAGTTTGGTCGATTGTGTCTTTTGCAGAGTTACAATATATTGTTTAATATATTGATTAATTATGTGGTGGAGATTGCGATAATGACCATAATTTGTGATAAATCATGCGTTTTTAGGGTCCAGAAGATGCCTTTCTTCTCATCATGCAGGAGGTACTGCAAGTTATGCATTTCGACGGCCAGCATTGTTGGCGTCCGTGGGACTAATGGGGGCGTATGGGGCCTACACGCTCTTTGAGAAACACTCTCAACCTGGAAGAGAATTGGCCCTGCTGCCAGTGGCCCATTTGTTCTGTGACAGTTCTCTTTAGCATTTGACTTTGTTTTCTTGACAATGTTTTGCAATGTTTTTACCGTTCATCAGGTGTCCAGTCCACAGATGAAGCATGCGCTCTTCCTCTGGATTCACCTGAGTCCAACGACCCACTGTCAGCTGCAGGAGAATTTGCTGCCAGCCAGGCATCGGTGGGTATACTGTGTCAGTTCGTATATGTGCAGCGCTTAATTTAGCGGTAACGGCCCGCTATTCCGAGGGTCCACTATTCCGAAGGTCCACTATTCCGAATTTCCACCATATTTTGTTCGTTATCCTTGGTGGTTAGGGTTACAGTGGGTTAGGGTTAGGGTTGTGGTAGGGTGGGCTAAGGTTGGGTCGATTAGGATTAAGTTTAGGGTTATGGTTAGGGTTAGGGTTGGAGAGGTTTAGGGTTGAAGTTATAGTTATGGTTGGGGTTGGTTATGGTTAGGTTTAGGGTTATGGTTAGAGTTAAGATGGGTTAGGGTTAGGTTTAGGGTTATGGTTAGAGTTGGGATGGGTTAGGGTTATGGTTAGGGTTGGGGTGAGTTAGGGTTAGGGTTATAGTTAGGTTTAGGGTTAGGGTTCGGAATAGTGGACCTTCGGAATAGTGGACCCTCGGAATAGTGGACCCAAACCTAATTTAGCGAATTTTGTTGAAGTGTACAGTCTTGCTAGATGCTCCTTAGCAATACATAATGATAATAGTAATCTTGGTTTATTTTCAAAACGATGCAACGCAGAATGATTGCAATTCACAGGATGACAGATGGTCACAAGTTATTACAGGAGTTGAATTTAACTGTCGGCAGCCAACAGTGCGCGCATCATGTCCTACTAATTTTACCAGTGATGCAATCTGCCAAAGAGAAGGTTGAGTGGACCTTTGAAAGGGGTAGCGAGAATCTATCCTATGTCCGTGCGCTCTTCCTGCCAGAGTGTTAACCATTATTCTAAACCCTTCCCTAATAACAATAAGCATTATTTTTTGTAGGTTGTCTTACTAGCAATAAGGTGTTTTAGAAACCAGACATTCCAAATGTATTGGTTTTCCGTTAATACAGTTATGATGATACACAACATGACACAACATTTTTTAAGGTGACGGAACTGCTCGCTTTGCCCTTTGTTCTGTGACAGTTCTCTTTAGCATTTGACTTTGTTTTCTTGACAATGTTGTGCAATGTTTTTACCGTTCATCAGGTGATCACTCCAAAGATGAAGCATGCGCTCTTCCTCTGGATTCACCTAAGTCCAACGGCCGACGCCAAGAAGTGCGCCAAGTTCGCTTCCGACATCCAGGCGCACGTTGATGCCGTCAGTCCTTCCGCTGACCGCGACGAATCAAACGAGATATTGGCCGGAGTCGGATTTGGACACTGCTTCTATAAAAAGGTGCGAGATCTCGTGTATATCGCTGGATTGTGTAACATGGTAGATCATTAGTTTCTGAGTTTGGAATCATCGGAAACAGTTAGTGATCTTGAAATTTCTACTGCATCTATAAAGTTATAAGTTTTAGGAACCAGCTTATTTTTTTACCAGGCATAATAAATACGGAGATAAATATTAATTTTTATGTATCCTTCGTGTGCTTGGCGATATATTGCTTATGCTGCTGCCTTTGACTCAGCATCTGGGATTTAATCTTTTACCGACCAAAATGTAGCAGATGGTATGGGAATCGAATACCCTTGGTTGGTAAAGGGTTAAGTCCTCTTCCATGATCGCATCAATTAATTATTGTCCCATGAGGTAAGTGTGTCTTGGTAATTGACCTGCTGCTGCTGCTGCTGCTGCTGCTGCTGCTGTTGTTACATGATATCTTCAACTGGAAGATTAGGACAATCGGAACTTGTGTAGTAAATGAGCAAATTACCTTACTTTCTAAACCTATTTCTCTTTGGATTTGCAACCATTTCGGCTTCAGCTCATTATTTCAGTGTGATTAAGCGCCATTTGAAAGTTTATTATGCAGTTGACACTTCTGTTACAGTAGGCAATCGTTAGTTCTCCAAGCAAAAGACCAATGATGGCTCTTGTTTACTTAAAAGCTATAGCAGAACCTCGCATCAATGACTGCCTGGATTTATTAAATGACCGGCTGCACTGATCTCTGTGGCATAATTTCACATTTAGATCCTTCACAGATTTTTCATATGGTAAAACTTTGTGACTTCCCGGGCTCTGAATGGACCCCCCTCTCTACAGATTCTGTCATCTGTAGTCAATGCTGGTCCATAATTAGATTGTGGGTTTCACCTTTTTAAAATAGCCACCCCCTTGGCCTGAATTCTCTTTCGTGGGACTTGTCTAACTGTTTTTATAAACTGCTCTATATGTTTTTCTCTTTGGCCATGCGAGTGCGAGGAGCACATGTGATTAGTTAAATTTTGAAGGGACACTATAGAAATTCCTCAGATTGATGGCTGGGTGGGAGTGAGTGGGAGGGGTGGATGGATGAATGGATAATTTTGCTACTGGCTGACCAAGAAGCATTGTTTACTTCCTTTTGAAGGTGGTTGGCTCAGCACAGAAGGACTTTTACTATGCTGAACGCAGAGGCCAGCTGGGAAATATGCCAAGCACAGGTACGAAAATGGGAAGCTTTCCAAACACAGGCAAGAAACCTAGAACTAAATTAGTCAGAATTGCATGGAAAATTAGTCACGTAAGCAGCTGTGCGGGTAAAGTGCGCTAATACAGCATTTTATTACATGCCCTTCTGATCAGTAATCATCAAATAGTTCATCCTGATGTGCACAAACATGTGTGCTTGATATACAAAGATCTTAGATCCTCTCAATAGCAGGTAAGGCATCGGTAATTAAGCCACAGACAGGTATGGCATCGGTAATTAAGCCACAGACAGGTAAGGCATAGGTAATTAAGCCACAGACAGGTAAGGCATAGGTAATTAAGCCACAGACAGGTAAGGCATCGGTAATTAAGCCACAGACAGGTAAGGCATCGGTAATTAAGCCACAGACAGGTATGGCATCGGTAATTAAGCCACAGACAGGTAAGGCATAGGTAATTAAGCCACAGACAGGTAAGGCATAGGTAATTAAACCACAGACAGGTAAGGCATCGGTAATTAAGCCACAGACAGGTAAGAAGTCTAAAATGGTTCGTTTCACAGACTGCACTTTAAAACAGTGTAGCATTTTTGCCTTTGTTACCTTGGCGTCAATAAACGTTACAGGTGGCGACATATTCATCCACGCCAAAAGTGACTCTTTAAGCAAGCTCTTTGAGTTATGCGAGTACATTACTTCCCAGATGCCATTCGGAAGCGTCGAACGATTCGAAGACATCTACGGCTTCCTCCACAAAGATAGTAGGGACCTCTCCGGGTTCATCGATGGTACGGCGTATGTTTCATTTATTAGCACATGTCTTTGACTTGCAACGTATTATGGTGCGACTGGAATGTTAGCTTCACAGAGCAATGCCACATTTTGCTTTATCCGTACTTTCCTAGTCTGTGTTTTGTGCCACATTTTTTTATTATGATAAATTGCTCCCAATGAAGGTGATGAAGAGATTATTAAGATGAAGACAGACGAAGATAGTGGAGAAGGTGTTCTGATTTACATTCAATTGCTTTGGGTTTCTTCATTCCAGGGCTTTTCTCGTCAGTAGTCGGTTAGAGCTGCCCTACAATGTTCCAGAATGATGTTGGTGGAGAAAAATATCACTCTGTAAACGATCAGATTATGTCGACATACATGCAAATGTCCAGCACTGAGGCTACCTTCGTTCTTCTGTACAGTCTGAAGTTCTGAACTTCTTGCCACTTGCTCACTTGCATCACTAAGCTTTCTTGGTCGCTGGCCCTGCCACCTAGAATGGACTTGCAGTGGCACTTCACCTAGTGCCCAGGGGGTCACTCACCATGTTCTATTCTAGCATTAAGACTGTCCTGGAGCACTTCTGACTAGCTATTCTTGAAGTAGCGCTACATAAATGCTTCTAATTAAAAAATAGGATGTCTCCTTGCCTTGCAACCAAAGTAGGTGAGTTCAAGTCTGACCTGAGATCGATCGATAGTTTTTAGAGGACTGATGATGACAAAGATGAAGAAGATGATATTATATAGAAACTGGTGTGGAATGCACTCATCCATTTGCATTGGCTTTAAGTTTCTGCACGCAAAAATGCCTCAAGTCTTCAATGCACACTCTGTCATTGGATATGTAAGCGAGGTACAGGTTTTATAAGTTTTTTGAATGTTTATGCTCACATTAGCTGTTCTGCGTGACTGGCTGTTTATGCATAACAAATTTTGTGATAAGAACGATAATTTTATGTATCGGTATTGCTGCACTGGCTAATTCAGTTGGTTGTTAAATTATAATATTATAATTATTACACCATGGCATCTTGCACTGTACTTATTTAGTATTTTCTAACATCAGGTGTGATTGAATTACAGGATCTTTTGTCTTTGATTGCAGGTACTGCGAATCCAGTTGGTGATGAGCGCAGGCAGCGCGTGGCCGTTGAACCAGAAACTGGCGGCAGTTATGTGGTATGCTTCACTGATTTGAAACCATTTGAATGATTCACATGAGTGTGTGTAGCGATCTTATGTGGTAGAAGCTGTTGCAATTATAACCAGACGAGATATTTTCTTTAGTTCTTTGCTTGCACTTCAATCTCTCAATCTCTTTAGAGATCTGCTTAAAACGGTTCTTATCATAGAATCGTAATCTCTTTTTTTGATGGTACGTGACCCAGACAAATTCAATTATAATAGTATATTTTATATATTAAATTTGTAATTTTTATTATTAATTGCGATTCAGTGTAATTGAATGAAAATAAATGAAATGAAAGGTATAAGAAAATCCTCGGAATATCATGGACTGAGAAAAAAAACAAATGAATGGGTTCTGGAGACGGCCGGCGTAGAAAGGAGTCTACTGGAGTCAATTAAAGGAAGGAAGTTGTCATACTTCGGGCACATCATGTGGAAACAGGGAGACTGCTTGGAGAAGGAGATTATGCAAGGAACGGTTCCGGGAGCAAGATCAAGAGGAAGACCTAGGAAGAGGTGGTGGGACAACATGTGTGAATGGACGGGACTATCAACTGAGCAATTGTTGAGAGCAACCGAAGACAGGAGAGGATGGAGAAGAACTGTCCAAGATGCGACCAACCCTCGTGTCGAGGAAGGTTGAAGGAAGAAGAAGAAGGAAGTAATTGAATGTATAAAGTCTTGAGTGCCATTCTATATGACTCGTCTATCGAATCTGCGTAGTCGCCGTTTGGTTCTGATGACATGAATATTCATAAAATTTTATTTTCTCAATCTAAACTAACGAAAGAATCAAACGAACAGAAACAAGATATTTTCATTCTGTAAAAAGTAATTTAAAGCAGAGCTATTGTAACATATCTATATAAATAAAGAGAAGATTCTGTCTGTCTGTGTGTCTGTTTGACCGGGATGCATTTCCACAGTTTTTGAGCTTTTCACTCCAAACCTTTACTACTGTGTAGGTCTCGGCATGAGACACCCCAACGAGGGGTTGGCGATTCTCTACCACCATGGGGGCCAGGGTGGGGGCAAAACCCCCAAAATTTCACTTTTTTCAGCAATTCCTCTGAAACTTTGTACCTAGACAGAGGGCCATCAGACCCACCCGGTGGAGTGGTTGGCGAATCTCTACCACCATGGGGGCCACGGTGGAGGGTTGCGAAAACCCTAATTTTCGCTATAAATTTCCATTCCCTTGCCATAGTTTCACAGTTAGACAGATTTTTACGCGGGCCACCTCGCCTCTACTCAACCCGCACCTCGGCCCGCAGGGGCCGGGTGGGGCATGGGTGGGATTGGGGCGGGGGGCATGGGGGAGAATTTTTTTCCGAAAACCGAAATTTCAAGGGTAGCGTACCGGTCGAGGTGGAGTGTGGTGTGGTGGGTGGGGTGGAATGCGGTGGGGGTGGGGATGGTGGTGGGGGAAATTTTCCGAATACAAAAATTTCACTGGTGGCGTACCGGTGGAGGTCAGAGTGTGGTGTAGTGGGTGGGGTGGAATGGGGTGGGGTGGGGATGGTGGTGGGGGAAATTTCCCGAATAAAAAAATTTCACGGGTGGCGTACCGGTGGAGGTCGAAGTGTAGTGTGGTGTGGTGGGGTCGGGGGTGGCGAGTGGGGGTGAGGGGTGGGGGATGGGTGGGGTGGCATTGGGTGGAGGTGGGGAGGGTAGGGGGTTAGGGTGAGGGATGGGGTGGGGTGGGTGGGGGGTATGGGGAGTGGGGTGGGGGTTGAGGAGGGGCTGAGATGGGGTGGCGGGTGGGGTGGTGGGCGGGGTGGGGTGGGTGTGGAGGGTGTGGGGTTGGGGAATGGGGGTGAGGGTGGGGTGGGGAGGGTAGGGATGGGGTGAGTGGGGAGTGGAGTGGAGTGGGGTGGGATTGGGGTTGGGGAGAAGGTGGGGAGGGGTATGGAGTATGGGGGATTGGGGTGGGGTGGGGGGAATTTTTCCGAAAAACTAAATTTCATGGGTGGCGTACCGGTGGAGGTCGGAGTGTAGTGTGGTGTGGTGGGGGTGGCGGTGAGGGGTGGGGGATGGGTGGGGTTGGGTGGGGAGGGTGGAGTGGGTGGGGGTGGGGAATGGGGTGTGGTGGGAGTGTGGGGAGTGGGGTGGGGTTTGGGGAGCGGCTGAGATGGGGTGGCGGGGTGGGTGGTGGGCGGGGTGGGGTGGAGTGGGTGGGGAGGATGTGAGGGTGCGAAGTGGGGTGGAGTGGGGGTGGGATTGGGGAGAAGGTGGGGAGGGGCGTGGGGTATGGGATTGGGTGTGGGGTGGGGGGGAATTTTTCTGAGAAACCAAATTTCACGGGTGGCCTACCGGTGGAGGTCGGAGTGGTGTGGTGTGTTGTGGGGTGGGGGTGTGATGCGGTGGAGTGAGGTGTGGCTGTGGCCGGGAGCGGGTAGTATCCTAAATTTCCCGGGCAACGCCGGGTACCCCAGCTAGTGTCTAAATAAAATGTTCAGAAATTAGCATATCACGGGTTTTGAGTCTCCGTGTCACATTTATTTGCCTCGGTGGCGGTGCCAGGTATATAATTTCAGCAGGTCATATCGGGGTCATGGAAGTTATTCAGCAGGTCGAAAAAATTGAATGTAAAGGTGATGTTAAAATTCCAAACATTTTGGAAGGTCATCAGGCAGGTTAGGAGCAAAATTAGCAGATCAAATGGAACTCACCGTGGTCTATGGTGGCGCCGCCAGTGATTTGGCTTCGATTGAGCTACGAAGCTGCTTGAATAAAAATTGACTTGAGTTGATATTGATTCTTTGCAGCTAACCCAGAAGTGGATTCACCGCCTGGATTTCATAGCGGGTGAAACGACTGCACAGCTGGAGAAATTCGTCGGAAGAACCCGAAAGGACAGCAAGCCCCTCGAGAATAGACCGGCGACGTCACACGTGGCACGAGTGATCGGAAGTAAAGATGGAATCTTGCGTGTATCATCATTGTATCCATGTCATCTTTGATGAATCCAGTTATAACCATTATATGCAATGAATCGGCAAAAGAATAAGATGGCATTTAGCCGCTGGTTAAGTCAGGGCTTTTTTAACGTGCAGTTGTACACAAAGTGTGCAGTTCTAAATGGATTTGTGCAGTTGTAGAAGCACTTCTGTACAGTTAAAACTAGCAAAAAAGTAATTTTCCTCCGATTGGGAGCAATTTATCATAGAGGATGCGACAGGAAAGAAGGGATTGTGCAGTTCTAAAAATTCCTTAAAAACAGCCCTGGGTTAAGTACACTGTTTCATAACGAGGATGAATATCATTGTCCTCCTTCTAGACAAGGCTTGGAATTCTAAAAGGGCTCTAGAAATCACTGTTAGAAGCAAATCATGTAATAATTTGCTAACCGGTGTTTCTAGACTAATTTGGCCCTCCTGAAAACGAAAATCGCGGTTAGCAAGCTGGATTTTTAGAGGTTCCATCGGAAAACAAGATGGCGGTCAAAATGGCTGCCAATTGCTTCAAAGTAAAGCATTGTATGTGATAGGAACACGGTTTTAGACTCGATCTAAATTAAGACTGCAGGGTTCGGGGAATGCAATGGAATCAAAGACATACATACAGCACTGCAAGAAAACCAAAATGGCGGACAAAATGGCGGTCAGAATCTTAAATGGCTATAATGAAGGTATGTATGCAATAGAAATATGATTTCAGATACTAAATCAACATTTTCGAGGTCAAGGAATGCGATGGAAGCAAGATCACATATGTAGCACTGCACTAAAAACCAAAATGGTGGACAAAATGGCGGTTTTGGAAAAGGCCTTGTGGCTTGACGCTCATGGACGGCGTCCATGCATTTATTTTAAAATCTGAACGCTGTCAAGCCACTTATTGGCCAGCACATCCTGGAAAGGAAAGGGGCGTCCATGCACTTCTTATGGAAAAGTATGGGCGTCCAGGCACTTATTTTTCCACACTTTAAGCACAGAGTAAATATAATGCATAAATTATAAAAGTAAACGGTTAACTACTTGTAATGTTTGATGTTTCATCCTTTGCCAGTCTGTTTATACTCGCTAGAGCTGCATATGCTGAAACAAATGCCATGCGACCACTATTTATATTCGATCCAACCGATACTATTCGACCCCCGAAGTGAATGTATGGTACATCCGTACTGTGAACTGTGTGAATGTAGGAACGGCGTCGAACCAGAAGATCGAGATCGTGCGCCAGTCGATGCCGTTCGGAACCCTTTCGGATAAGGCCGGTCTCTTCTTCCTCGCATACGCCGCATCTCCGGACAATTTCAACTTCATGCTTGACCGAATGGTTGGGAAAGATGACGGCCTTAACGATAACATCATGCGGATGTCGGAGTGCGTCTCATCCACCTACTGGTACTTTCCAGGAGTGGCTGAACTGAAGAAACTGGCCGGTGAAGATGATGAAGACGAAGATAATGAAGAAGATGATGAAGATGATGCCGGTGTCACAAAATAGAGTATCCCCCGTATTAATTGTATCCCCCCAAATTTAAAAAAGTCGAAAAACCGCTTTCGCGTGCATTTTTTGTGCAAAGTAATTTTCATCTGTTTTGTTTTGAACAATGACACTAACAGGTATGTTTATTCCTACTATATAATTTGTTTTGCCCTGTTTTTAGAGCACTTAAAACATTTAAAACACTTAAGAACACTCAGAGTCACTAAATAAATTCGAGTTGCCTTTATCTGAACATTGCTTAGGACACTTAAAACAATTAGAGTCACTTTAAATTTTGATTACAGCATCAATGTTTTTATTGTGCGCATTTTTCACAAAAGGGGATAGAATGGTTTATCCCTCCGGATAGTATAGACCGGTTAATTCCATCCGGGGGGATAGATTAATTCATCCCCCCGGATAGCTTTCAGGGGGGATACTCCGTTTCGTGTCACCGGCATATAGCATGCGAGTGACTGACTAATTTTTAAGATGGTTTAGTTCTTATCATTCTGAAGGTTTTGTAGTGGTAGATTGTCGTTCAAATGCTGATGTCGATGGTGTTAACAATTACAAAACTTTGTGGCATACACTGGCTAGAGGCTTTTTTTAACCGTGAATAGGTTTGTTTCGAAAGCCAATAAAGTTTATAATTAACTTGTTCTTATTTCACCACTATCATGTCACAGTATTGTGCTTGATGATGATGATGATGATGATGATGATGATGATGATGATGATGATGATGATGATGATGATGATGATGATGATGATGATGATGATGATGATGATGATGATGATGATGATGATGATGATGATGATGATGATGATGATGATGATGATGATGATGATGATGATGATGATGATGATGATGATGATGATGATGATGATGATGATGATGATGATGATGATGATGATGATGATGATGATGATGATGATGATGATGATGATGATGATGATGATGATGATGATGATGATGATGATGATGATGATGATGATGATGATGATGATGATGTGTATTATGTGACTTTATGTCCCGTATCTAAGGGCTTCCTCGATGCTAGTCACAAGACTCTTGTTGGCAACAAACGGCAGACGTAGATAATAGGACGGGTCAAAGGTCATGGTGCCTTGCAGCGCAGCCATTGTTCTATTGTGGATGAGTTCTTCCATGCAGTCGTAGGTCAACCATTCGAAGTCGGCGTGGAACTTGTTGATGAAGAGTTCTGGTCGGTGGTAGAGCCATTCCAGGTCTCCCACTCCGAAGATGCAGATCTCACGGACCCACCTGCCCTGACACATCCACGGCTGCAGTGCATTGACATCACCGTACGATTGCCAGAGGCTGTAGCGGGCCGTATACGTCTTCGTCTCTGCCACTCCTATATATTCACATGCAAAATTGCTAGCATATAATATGTATGCATGAGCATTTGCTATAGCGTCCCTTCAAGATTGCTACTCAGAGGCGCTCCCAACTACAGCGCGGATGCTGAAGCGGAGTTTCACGCCGAAGCGCATGAGCAATTGCCAGTGAAGGACTTTCTCAGGGTCCATACGCGGCGGCTTTAGGTGGAATCGTACCCGCAACCTTCTGGCTCCAAGGCACCGAACACGCCCACTGCACCACCCCGCCATATCTATTTATTTCAAGAATTATTATTCCTGGCCAAGGGATTAACTTTCCCCGTAAATTTGCGGTGACGAAATTGTTTCAAATTCTCGCAATTTCCTTATTTAGGCGCTTCATTTGAATGGATATGTTTACATTAATTCATTAATTGTGTGTACAAAATATCTCCGCTTATCGAGATTGCGGGATGTGGTTGGGTCTCCTACACCGAAGAGGCGCAGACCTACCGACAAAGCCGCAGCTAGGGTGGTTTGGGTGTTTGAACACCCCTCCCCACCCCCAAATGGAAAATGTAAAAGATAATAGAATGCATTTACGAGTAGGCCTACGTGATGTAAAAACCATGAAATAAAAACCATGAAAACACCCCGAAATGGAAAATGTAAAACAATATAAATTGCTGACATTTTGTGACTATTTCGACCGAAAAAAAGGTCGGCAGTTTTTAGTAGGTTTTTTTCGAACGGGAAGCTGAAGAAACACTCCTCGAAATCAAATCCTGGCTACGGCCTGCCTTGCCTTCCGAACCCATTTCCCATGGCAGTCCCTCCTCTGCCTGCTCCAGTTAATTAACCTGTGTTCTGCCATTTCGAACCAGATGCTGGCACGAGTCATGAATGGCTTCTTCGACTGTGAATTTTTGCCTGAAACTGAAATGATGGCGTTCACAGTTGAGTTCAATTTCTAGGCTATTATTGGCTTCGTGGATTTAGGCCTTGACCTTGTTGGACGTGAACTTGACCTTGCCCTTTGGCCTGTCTACTCATTTTACCGACGCCATCTGCCGATTGGAAAGTTGATTGGACCTTTTAGTAGGTAGAGGGAGTTTAGGGAAAAGTGGTCCCGCTCCCTTGCGCTCTTCGCACCTGGGTGTTAACTACTACCCTAAACACCATCCCAATTACCCATTGCGGGGCGCGATGAAGTATGGGGTATGTTCGTTACAGGTTCGAATCCACCTTGAGCCGTCGTGTAGAGACCTTGAGCAAGTGCTTCGCTCAAATGTTTCATGACTACAAAATAAAAATTAATAAATGCAATCAATATAATTTTTTTTAGTCTCGTCCTGATTTCAAATGTCTGCCTGTCTGTATGTCTGTCTGTCTGTTTGTCTGTCTGTGTGCCTGTCTGTCTGTCTGTCTCTGTCTGTCTGTCTGTCTGACTGTTTGTCTGTCAGTCTATCTGTCTGTCTGTCTGCTTGTCACTCTTCCTGTCCATTGCATCTTGTCCTGGCCAGAATCTGATCACCCTCATCTACCTACGCCGATCATATATAGACCTATAGATTGTTCTTACTGAGCATTTTTCGAGCACCTCCATTGGTAGTTTAAGATGCTCTATTATAAATCATAATAAATGCTCTGAAAGAAGAAAGATGAAATGATTAAAGAAAGCATCTTTTGAAGTAGCTCTATAATTTTATGAGCGTTGCAAAATTATTCCAGATTATAAAACTGTTGTCAGAGCTGTCATGTTTCCTCTTAGACATATACATGTACCATATAGACCTCATTTGCTATGAAAGCAGAAAAAAATTATTTAGCATTAAATTAGCAATTAATATAGGCCACGGTAACATCTTGCTCATTTGCTTCGTCAAAACAGGGCTTTTTAGCGTGCAGTTGTACACCAAATGTGCAGTTCTAAAAGGATTTGTGCAGTTGTAAAAGCACTTCCGTGCACTTGAAACTAGTAAAAAAATGTCAGTGTCGTCCGATTGGAGGTAATTTACTATGGAGGATTGGAAAGAGAAGAAGGGGTTGTGCACAATGTGCAGTTCTAAAAATTCCTTAAAACAGTCCTGCGTCAAAGCATTGCTGATTTAAACCGGTGTCACTGATCAAATGCTTGATCATACAGCGTTCTTGTTGCAGTTTAACGACATTGCATGTTTGATGAAAAAGATCATTAGCGTCGCCCTCCTCCAACACACAGGCTTGGGACTGGTACTACTGTTGGAGGTTTTCAGGTATAGTAGGCCTACTCGTCCATATTATTATGGGCCCAGACAGCACCCGCTACAAACCGTCAGCTTCAATCAGCAAACTGCGTGGTGTAGTCTACCCGGAAGGGATCACGGGATATACATAAAATACCGTAATCGTGGAGCTCTGACGCTATATATTACATTACACACATAATTGTTAGCAAGGCGGCACAACATCGGACGCGGTAATTAAGGTTTTAAATAAACAATGTGGATCAAACTGCTTTGGTTCCTCCCCAAGTTGTGACCCTGATCGAGTTTTTAAAACATGGTGTCTGATTTTTCTAGTTGAGCTAAACGTCTGAGAAGTCTCATTTGAAATAAATAAGGTAGGCCTAATTAAGTCAGTAGGCCTATACTCTCAGTTGCCCTACAGAGTGGGAAGCAAAGTTTTCAATAGACCGAGGGACGTGAAACAAGGAACTCATGGTAAATATTTAATATTTAAGCATTTAATATTCGTTAATTAAAGTTGACGAGCATCACAAGTAAAACTCTAATATCTTTGATCACAAGTGTCGAAATCTGGAATTTGGTGCCTACAGGTAGAGATAATTAGAACAGTTATGGTGTCTACAGGTAGAGATAATTAGAACAGTTATGGTGTCTACAGGTAGAGATAATTAGAACAGTTATGGTGTCTACAGGTAGAGATAATTAGAACAGTTATGGTGTCTACAGGTAAAGATAATTAGAACAGTTATGGTGTCTACAGGTAGAGATAATTAGAACAGTTATGGTGTCTACAGGTAGAGATAATTAGAACAGTTATGGTGCCTACAGGTAGAGATAATTAGAACAGTTATGGTGCCTACAGGTAGAGATAATTAGAACAGTTATGGTGTCTACAGGTAGAGATAATTAGAACAGTTATGGTGTCTACAGGTAGAGATAATTAGAACAGTTATGGTGTCTACAGGTAGAGATAATTAGAACAGTTATGGTGTCTACAGGTAGAGATAATTAGAACAGTTATGGTGCCTACAGGTAGAGATAATTAGAACAGTTATGGTGCCTACAGGTAGAGATAATTAGAACAGTTATGGTGTCTACAGGTAGAGATAATTAGAACAGTTATGGTGTCTACAGGTAGAGATAATTAGAACAGTTATGGTGTCTACAGGTAGATATAATTAGAACAGTTATGGTGTCTACAGGTAGATATAATTAGAACAGTTATGGTGTCTACAGGTAGATATAATTAGAACAGTTATGGTGTCTACAGGTAGATATAATTAGAACAGTTATGGTGTCTACAGGTAGATATAATTAGAACAGTTGCTGTCGGCGACTAAACAAGATAGCCTAATGAAATATATGTTGGCTCTGACAATTAGGAATTTTAGGCATGAACTTTACAGCCTGGATACCTAGGCCTACTCTTTGAAACCGGTCTCCCCAGTTTCGACTGTTAGGCCATAAATAATATTATGGTCATGGCCTAACAGTCCAAACTGGTGAGCCCGGTTTGATATTGAAATATAGAAAGGAAGTCGCTTAAATATGCTAATATTCATAGGCGTAGGGGAAATTTCAGTAGTGGGTGGGGGTCAAGATTTTACTTCTGTATGAAAAAGTCCGGAGTAATCATGGGCGCCCGCAGAAATTTTCGCAGGGGGGGCAAAATTTTTACGATAGTCACGATTAAATTTTGTAGTAGCTAGAGCTTTAAAATGCAATGCTGCATGGAAATTAGGAATACGGGTATTTTTCAAAGAGGTTTCTTATGCAAACTTCTCAGTTTCATTTTGTGCATAATTTTTAATATGAATAGTTTCCTTAGAAATTTGTTGCAAATCAAATAGCAGATCTATGTTAAAAAGTAGTTTCCTAAAGGTGCGCTATATAATTCCATAGAATGAACGAATGACTAAATGAACGAAAAAGATGTCCTTTTGCAAGGGGCAATTGCTCCTTTAGCTGCTTCTAATGCGACACTCGAAAGCCAATCGTAGGGCACCAGCAGTTTCACATGTTCTGCATCGAGTCAGAAGCCTATTCTCAAGAGTAGTCAGAAGGAGGTCCGAGTCTGGTAGCCAGAGGGCCAGATCGAGTAACTGTTAATGCGGGTGTCGTTTAGGAAGGTGGAGGATCTGAGGATCAGATGAGTGTGGGTATCAGTTCTTTTTAACAGATCTCTGTCAGTTTTGGGTTTAAATCCTGAGGCGTGATAACCAGAGCCAAGTTTATCTACAGTTTGACCTCTCTGGATTCTGTGCTGGCAGCTTGCTAAATGGACAAAATGGAGCCTGGTTTATAGCGGACTTGGTTTATATAATTACAATGCTGGTGATTAAGCATTAAGCAGATCTCCCTTCCCTAATGAAATTTCAGTGTACTTTGAGAAATTTTCAACTTTTTGCGTTAGTATTTAATTTTTTTGCAGTTGTGATTAATTGCATTAGGCTACAGCTGGATTCCGCTTAAATAGGCCATAATCGATAGGCCTGCTGTTTGCATGGGTGCCCACAGGCCCCACAGGAAGGTTGAAAGCCAATGGTCATTGTAATGGTTTTTAGAAAGAGCTTGAACATGCAAAGCAGAAAGTTATAAAAGCATGTTTATTTCTATAGAGATCTCTAAATGTGGATTTCTGACTTTCATTGTCTGTTTCATTCGTGTCAATGGTGCATTAATGCAAAGAAATTTGTTAAAAACCCAAAAGTAGTAGTTAAAAAAAGTTTCAATTTTCCAGGGGGGCAAGTGCCCCCCTTGCCCCTATGTGCGGGCGCCCATGGGAGTAATTGCGTATTATACGTTAATATTATGTAGGCATAGTCTATAATAATTATAGCATACACATGGCCAGCATTTCTCTAATACTGTCGTTTTAATTCTGAGTGACTGCACCGTTGTGGCTAATTATTATTGTCCATAGAACTTACAAATTTGTGAACTTAGCTCAAAGTTAATCGATTGATAAATTAAATGGTTCTTACTCAGCTTAATTAATACCTAATTACAACGTCATCCATTGTTCCTTGACCATTTTAAACGTAGGCTATTTTACCGGAAGATATGTCACAATATCTATTCTTTAGTATAGCCTACTTTAGGCCTAATGTTTACGTGTTGGCCTAAGGCCTATGTGTAAGACTTCAGGTAAGATCTACCGGCCGCATAAATTATTCTCCATGCAGATTAAGTTTCCCATTCTTCCGGGTTCTCAGTTATTATTGAGCTTGACACAGGGCTACACCTACGCAAGAACAAGGCAGATATTTAACAGGACTAAAATGACTGAAACGGATCTCCATACATCGTTGAAACCATCTCGTTGGCTGTAAAGCTGTCGACCTTTTAACCTAGCAGAGTTTGTATGCTTCTATGTTATCAGTTTCGGCCAGGTCAGGATTTTTCAGGCCTGACCTAAATAGGAGTCTGCTGGCCGTTGGCCATGTTGACCTATATACGGGGCAGACGCACCGCGCCATTGGCTGCTAGCGCTTGACCTACGTACCTTGCGAAGCGGCCGCTGACGCCGCGCTGCTTCTTGGGCCAGGCTGCTTCTAGAAAGACATGACCTATATACATAAATCTACATAATATTTAGGCTACGGTTTCTGTATGTCCTGTATACATGGGAAGTTTTTCTGCGCTGTTCAATAAGGAAGGCTTGGCATAAACGACATTGATTTGTTTGTACGTCCGTGTGCGTTGTAGAGCGGGACACTCCTTGATATTATTGTACAGATTGAGTCTAGAGAAAGGTTTGTCCGGATTCTCAGAAAGACGATTAAGCACTATGCTCATTTAGGTCTAATCGAGGCCTAAACGTAGACTATTGTGACTGTGATCGTATAGGCAGGCCTAGCGGTCATGACTGTAGGCGCGTGTAGCCTACAGGTATCTGGATATTGTCTGTGACAGGTACACAGGTCAGACTGTCTTGAATTAGAAACGGATTAAGTAAACGACTATTGCAGATAATTGTAGTTTCAAACTCATCACAGTCTATCTCGATCATCGTCATCGTAGCCATCTTGAGATTTCTACAGCGTAAAAATAGCGAAGTTCATCAATAGGCGCTCTAAACAAATAAAACCAGTAGGCAGGTAAGGTTAAAATTGGTTACGGTTCAAGATCCAAGGGTCGGTTCGAGAGGTTATTGCAACGGTACATGCCATTAAATAGTGCGCGTATTAAGTGTCAGTTTGCAGACGTCCGTAGTCTAGATTTATAAAGAAACTGAAAGGAACAATCGAGTTTACACCTTGAGCTGAATGGTAACTTATGGAATCTACATGAGCGCCGTACGGTCAATGAATGATCTGGTTACAGCGATCTATACTTTTGGAAGCTGTAGAAACTAGGATATTACGATTACGCAGTCAGAATGTACGCAGGCCTAGAATCGACGTAGGCCTAGATGTATTGTAATGTGAGAGCGTGCACAGTCCTTCCCGATATAGGTCTACATGTATGAAACTATTCCGGATGTTTCCAGAAGAAAGTCGATCTAGCTATCAGGAACTGGTGTGGGGCTAAGGTAAACTTCGACTCTTGTTTTATCTGGCGCCCGTTCTAACAGCGCTACGCTGACCTATGTCACTATGAAGTGTCGTTTATTTGATAAAGTCTGATCTTGTTTTCAGATCGGTCAGTGATCGATAAATTCGAAGATGAACGGAACGTCAAGGCTGCTTCTGCATCTGAGAAACGTCGTCTCCAATGGTAACTAGATGCTACGCTTTGTTAGTGATGCACCTTCACTGTAATATTGACGCGCATTTGGGGATACACGATCATTGGCCTAGTAGGCTACTGTTTGAGAGCTTTACCTTGCGTGTGAGAGCCGAGAGAGTTTTTTGGAATGACACTAAGTGCCCTGGAATTTGGAAAGGATAGTGCCGAAGACCGAGCTAATACTATGAAATGTCATCAAATGTTGCCAATTTTTTGCCACCTGGGTTGCCTCCACAGGCAACGGGATGGTGAGAGTGGTAACGTGGGAGGGAGAAAGGGGTAACAGGAGAGGGTGAGGGGCAGCGTGGGAGGGGAGAGGGTAACAGGAGAGGGAGAGGGGCAATGGGGAAGGTCGGTCGGTCGGGCAAACGGTGTAGCTGTAATTTTTCTTTCTCTATCATGAGTCATTCATGACCTACTGCTAAGCGTAGAATACTTAAACATAGAAGATTATTCAACTGGCTCATGTCTGTGTTTGTATTCTGTGTTTGTATTCTGTGCAGATGACAAACGTTTATCATGAATAGCACATCTTTACTGCAGCCAGCATAGTGTTCATCTTTTACTCTTATGTTCACTGTTGATTTCTGTGCTAAACTAACCTATTGTTATGTCATCATCACCTATTGTTATGTCATCACCTATTGTTATGTCATCATCATCGTTGTTCCCCTCCGTCCGGCTGCTTCATGAATGCTAACTTGCCAAGGCAAGACAATCGCCATTTTGGTTATTAGACCTATATCATGAATAGCAGGATTCTCAGAACGTATTAATTGTAGGCCCTATTGGCAACAATACTAGGCACCCTGTAGAGCGTACGTGACTGTCTGGGTCACAGCCCTAGGCTCCTAGCCCTTGCTAGCCCTAACTGAACATACCCGAGTGGCACGCATAGTTGATCATTTGTGACCAATTTTTAACCAACTTGAATGCGCTGGCTATGAGACGGGTTTGGTGAGGAGGGGGCGACAGATAAGTCAATGGGTTAATAGCCTACTGCGGCTATAAATAAAACGCTGTTGGCCTTGCGCTGTTGCACATGATTGTAGTGGTTGGTAGTAACATTCGGCTTTAGCCTCTTGTGCCTCTTGTTAAGTAGGTCACGTGACTGAAAGTTAGAAACACCCGAACTATTGTGCACTTCATGGGACGCCGAACGTCGCATAGCTTGTTATTTACTGCAGAACTATTATCATAATATTTTTTTATTTATCGTCGACGCACATTGACCTAATTAGGCTGAATGTTATTTGTGAAGATGTTTTTTAAAATTATTGGAAACAACGGCGGCGAGAGTATTTAGGCTAATTATAGCAATTAGAATGGAAAAGCAATAACATTAAGCAAAATAATGATAAAAAGCTGTATAATATTTTATATTAAATAAATGATTTTCCTGTGCAGGTAATTAATGTTTAACGGTGACGACTTTATAATAGTAGGCCTATTTAAAAGAATAATAGAAATAGTAATAGAAATAAACACGGGTGGCAAATGATCCCTCAAGATTATTGATTATAAAAGCTCATTCAGAAGTTGGATGGATAAAAATGGCTTGTTCAAATGGAAGCTAGATTAATGAAAAGGATTAAGACCAAAGTCCTAATTGATTGGATTGATTGAAATTAATAGGTCTAAAGCTGCATCGGGCGAATAATTTAGAATGCTAGCTAAACCATGGAAATTACCTTTAGTAATTACGCTATTACGTTGTATAACATGATGATCATGTTCTATTAACATTAAACGTAATTGCCATAATTTGGCATACAATCAGGTTTGCATAGTTTGGTCGATTGTGGCTTTTGCGGAGTTATAATAATATTAATCAATTGTGTGGTGGGGATGACGATAATTTTCATAATTTGTGATAAAACTTGCATTTTTAGGGTCCAGGAGATGCCTTTCTTCTCGTCAAGCAGGAGGTGCTGCAAGTTATGCATTTCGACGGCCAGCATTGTTGGCGTCTGTGGGACTAATGGGGGCGTATGGGGCCTACACGCTCTTTGAGAAACACTCTCAACCTGGAAGAGAATTGGCCCTGCTGCCAGTGGCCCATGCTGCAGGAAAATTTGCTGCCAGCCAGGCATCGGTGGGTCGACTACATCGCTTCGTACATGTGAAATGTTTAATTTAGCGAATTTTGTTGAGGTTTACTGTCTTGCTAGATGTTCCTAGTGCTCCATAATAATAGCAGTAATCTTCTTTTAATTTCAAAATGACACAGTGCAGAATGATTACAATTTGTAACATGGTGGATGACCACAAGTTAATAGAGGAGTCAAATTTAATGGTTGGCAGCCTACAGGGGACCATAACATCTCATTTTACCAATGCCATCTGTCGAATGGAAGGTTGAGTGGATTATTTGGGAAGGGGGGCAGCGGGAAGCGATCCTACATCCGTGTACTCTTCGTGCCAAAGTGCTAACCGTTGCCCTAAACGTCCTTCCCCAATAACAATAATCAATAATTTTTCTGTAGGCTGTCTTAAATAGCAGTGAAATGTTTTAAAAGCCAGACATTCCAAATAAATGATTGGTTTCCTGTTCATACAGTTATGATGAGAAATATGACAACTGCTCAGAACTTTCATCTTTATTCTGCAGTAGTTCTTTTTAGCATTTAACTTTGTTTTCTTGACAATGTTTTACGTTTTATTCGGACTGTTCATCAGGTATTCAGTCCAACGAAGGAGCATGCGCTCTACCTCTGGATTCACCTGAGTCCAACGGCCGACGCCAAGAAGTGCGCCAAGGTCGCTTCCGACATCCAGGCGCACGTTGATTCCGTCAGTCCTGCTGCTGACCGCGACGAATCAAACGAGATATTGGCCGGAGTCGGATTTGGACACGGCTTCTATAAAAAGGTACGAGGTCTCATGTAGGTCTATCGCTGGACTGTGTGACATGGTTGACCATTGGTTTTTGAGTTTGGAATCATCTGAAACAGTTGGTGATCCTGAAATTTCTACTGCATCTAAAAAGCTAAGTTTTAGGAGCCAGCTTATTTTTTATCAGGGCATAATAAATACGGAGATAAATATTAATTTGTATGTGGGTTTACTGTATCGTTCGTGTGCTTGACGATTGATTGCTTTTGCTTATGCTGCACTGCCTTTGACTCTCTGGGATTTAATCCTTTCCGGACCAAAATGTAGCAGATGGTATGTGAATCGAATACCCTTGGTTGATAAAGGGTTAAGTCTTCTTCCATGATCACTTCGATTAATGATTGTCCCATGAGGTAAACTGTGTGTCTTGGTAATTGATCTGCTGCTGCTGTTTTTACATGATATCTTCAACTGGGAGATTAGGACAGTCGGACCTTGTGTAGTAAATGAGCAAATTGCCTTAACTTTTAAACCTATTTCTCTTTGGATTTGCAACCATTTCGGCTTCAGCTCATTATTTCTGTGTGATTAAGCGCCATTTGAAAGTTTATTATGCAATTGACATGTCTGTATGCAATTGTTAGCTCTCCAAGCAAAAGACACTTGATGGCTCATGTTAATTTAAAAGCTAGCAGAACCTCGCATTGACTGCCTGGATTTATTAACTGACTGGTTACACCGATCTCTGTGGCATAGTTTCACATTTGGATCCTTCACAGATTTTTCATATGCTAAAACTTTGTGACTTCCCAGGTTCTGAATGGAACCCCTCTCTACAGATTCTGTCATCTGTAGTTCATGCTGGTCCATAATTAGATTGTGTGTTCCCCCTTTTTAAAAATAGCCACCCCTTTGACCTGAATTCTCTTTTGCAGGACTTGTCTAACTGTTTTCATAAATACTCTAGATTTTTCTCTTTGGCCATGCGAGTGCGAAGAGCATATGTGATTAGTAACATCTTGAAGGGCACTATATAAATTCCTGAGACGGATGGAAGATGAGTGGGAGTGGATAGGGGGGGGTGGATGGATAATTTTGCTACTGGCTGACCAAGCATTGTTTACTTCCTGTTGAAGGTGGCTGGCTCAGCAAAGAAGGACTTTAACTATGCTGAACGCAGAGGCCAGCTGGGAAATATGCCAAGCACAGGTACGAAAATGGGAAGCTTTCCAAACACAGGTAAGAAACCTAGAAGTAAACTAGTCAGTCCTTATGCATGGAAAATTAGTCAGGTAAGCAGGTGGGCGGGTAAAGTGCGGTAATGCAGCATTTATTACATGCCCTTCTGAGCAGTTATCATCAAACAGTTCATCCTGATGTGCAAAAACAAGTGTGCTTGATATGCAAAGATCTTAGATCCTCTCAATAGCAGGTAAGGCATCGGTAATTAAGCCACAGACAGGTAAGGCATCGGTAATTAAGCCACAGACAGGTAAGGCATCGGTAATTAAGCCACAGACAGGTAAGGCATCGGTAATTAAGCCACAGACAGGTAAGGCATCGGTAATAAAGCCACATACTGGTAAGGCATCGGTAATTAAGCCACAGACAGGTAAGGCATCGGTAATTAAAACCACAGACAGGTAAGGCATCGGTAATTAAGCCACAGACAGGTAGGGCATTGGTAATTAAGCCACAGACAGGTAAGGCATTGGTAATTAAGCCACAGACAGGTAAGGCATTGGTAATAAAGCCACAGACAGGTAAGGCATTGGTAATTAAGCCACAGACAGGTAAGGCATCGGTAATAAAGCCACAGACAGGTAAGGCATCAGTAATTAAGCCACAGTCAGGTAAGGCATAGGTAATAAAACCACAGACAGGTAAGAAGTCTAAAATGGTTCATTTCACAAACTGCGCTCTAACAGTGTAGCATTTTGCCTTCGTTACCTTGGCTTCAATACACATTGCAGGTGGCGACATATTCATCCACGCCAAAAGTGACTCTGTGAGCAAGCTCTTCGAGTTATGCCAGTACATTACTTCCCAGATGCCATTCGGAAGCGTCGAACGATTCGAAGACATCTACAGCTTCGTCTACAAAGGTGGAAGGGACCTATCTGGGTTCATCGATGGTACGACATATGTTTTATTTATTGACACATGTCTTCGTCTGGTAATGTATTATGGTGTGACTGGAAAGTTAGCTTCACAGATCGTGAACTAGAACAATGGCACATTTTGCTTTATCCGTACTTTCATAGTTTTGTGTTTTGTGCCACATTTTTTTATTATGATAAATTGCTCCCAATGAAGGTGATGAAGAAATTATTAAGATGAATATAGATGAAGATAGTGGAGAAACTGTTCTGAATCGCATTCAATCCCATCAAGTTTCTTCATTCTAGAGCTTTTCTCTTCAGTGGTCGATTAGAGCTGCCCTGCAATGTTCCAGAATGATGTTGGTGGAGAAAAATATCATCACTGTGTAAACGATCATGTTGACATGCAGGTGACACGAAACGGAGTATCCCCCCTGAAAGCTATCCGGGGGGATGAATTATTCTATCCCCCGGATGGAATTAACCGGTCTATACTATCCGGGGGGATAAACCATTCTATCCCCATTTTTGAAAAATGAGCATAATAAAAAAAATTATGCTGTAATCAAAATTTAAAGTGACTCTAATTGTTTTAAGTGTCCTAGGCAATGCTCAGATAAAGGCAACTCGAATTTATTTAGTAACTCTGAGTGTTTTAAAGTGTTTTGAATGTTTTAAGTGCTCTGAAAACAGGGCAAAACAAATTATCTAGTAGGAATAAACATACCTGTTAGTGTCATTGTTCAAAACAAAGCACATGAAAATTAATTTGCAAAAGAAAATACACGCGGAAGCGGTTTTTTCGACTTTTTTTAATTTGGGGGATACAATTAATACGGGGGATACTCTATTTCGTGACACAGGCATACAAGCTCCTAAATACCTTTGTGACTTGATGAACAAGCCCCTCTCTGCAGTCTCCTCCCACCTTCTCCGGTCTGCTGATCGACTAGATCTATTGGTTCCAAGGGCAAGGACTGCCATTGCCCAACACCGTGCCTTTGCCATTGTAGGCTCTTCTATGTGGAATGACCTCCCTCCCACTATCCGTAGTAAGATCTTATTTTGGGTGTCATCTTCATCTCTTCGCTATTTGAAGTCTTGTTTATTTCCTCGGGGCTGTCACACTGAGAGCGCCTCTGAATAGCTAGTCTGTAAGAGGCACTTTATAATGTCCAAATGTCCAACACTGAGGCTATCTTCGTTCTTCTGTACAGTCTGAACTTCTTGTCTCTCGCTCGCTCACCTCTACAATGCAACGCCAAGCTTTCATGGTCGCTGGCCATGCCACCTGGAATGGACTTCCAGTGGCACTTTGCCTAGTTATGAGGAGTCACTCACCATGTTCTATTCTAGCGTTAAGACTGTCATGTTTAACCGACACTGGATCGGGAGCACTTCTGACTAGTTGGTCTTGAAGGAGCACTAATTAATAAATGGGATGTCTACTTGCCTTGCAACCCGAGTGTGTGGTTCAAGTCTGACCTGAAATCGATAGTTTTTAGAGTACTGAAGATGACAGAGATGAAGAAGATGATATTATATAGAAACTGGTGTGGAATGAACACTCGTCCATTTGCATTGCCTTTAAGTTTCTGCATGCAAAAAACCTCAAGTCTTCAATTGATAGATACTTCCTCTTTGGATATGTAGACTAGATAAAGGTTTTATAACTTTTTTAGAATGATTATGCTCTCGTTAACTGTTCTGTGTGACTGGTTGTTTATGCAGTGCAAATTTTGTGATAAGAACGATAATTTTATGTAGTGCTATACTGGCTAATTCAGTTGGTTATTAAATTATTATGTTATAATTATTACACCACAACATCTTGCACTGTACTTATTTAGTATTTTCTAACGTCAGGTGTAATTGAATTACAGGATCTTTTGCCTTTGATTGCAGGTACTGAGAATCCAGCTGCTGAGGAGGACAGGCAGAGCGTGGCCGTTGAACCAGAAACTGGCGGCAGTTATGTGGTATGCTTCACTGATTTGAAACCATGATTCACTTCAAGAGTGTGTAGCGATCTTATGTGGTAGGAGCTGTTGCAATTAATACCAGACGATGTTTTCTTTAGTTCTTTGCTTGCACTTCAATCTCTTTAGAGATCTGCTTAAAACGGTTCTTATCATAGAATTGTAATCTCTTTCTTTGATGGTACGTGACTCAGACAAATTCAATTATACTAATACGTTTTATTTATTAAATTAAAAAAAAAATTAATTACGATTCAGTGTAATTGAATGTATAAAGTCCTGAATGCAATTCTATACGACTCCTCTATCGAATCTGTGTAGTCGCCGTTTGGTTCTGATGAAATGAATATTCATAATATTTTATTTTATTTTCTCACTCTTAACTAACGAAAGAATCAAACGAACAGAAACAAGATATTTTCATTCTGTAAAAAGTATTCTAAAGCAGAGCTTTTGTAGCATATAACTGCATAAAAAGTTCAGAAACTGACACATGACGGGTTTTGAGTCTCCGTGTCACATTTATTTGCCTCGGTGGCGATGCCATGTATGTAATTTCAGCAGGTTATGTCGGGGGTCATGGAAGTTATTCAGCAGGTCGAAAAAATTAAATGTAAAGGTTATGTTAAAATGTCAAACATTTTGGCAGGTCATCAGGCAGGTTAAGAGCAAAATTGGCAGATCAAATGGAACTTGCTGTTATCTATGGCGACACCGCCACTGATTTGGCTTCGATTGAGCTATGAAGCTGCTTAAATAAAAATTGACTCGAGTTGATATTGATTCTTTGCAGATAACCCAGAAGTGGATTCACCGCCTGGATTTCTTAGCGCGTGAAAAGACTGCACAGTTGGAGAAATTCGTCGGAAGAACACAAGAGCACAGCACGGAGCTCGAGAAGAAACCGGCGACGTCACACGTGGCACGAATGACCGGAGGTAGAGATGGATGTATCATTATTATATTTATGTAATCTTTAATGAATCCAGTTAGAACCATATATGCCATGAATCGGCAAAAGAATATGGTGACATGACATTTCATCATCATCAATGTCCTTAGGCTCAATGCCCGTAGGAGTCCGATGCCGCTCTCTGTCTGAGTCTGTCTCGCGGCATGTTGCCCAGCTTCAACATTTAGCCACTGGTTAAGTACACTGTTTCATAGCGAAGATGAATATCGGTGTCCTCCTTCTGGTTTTGGAAAAGGCCGAGCTTATTAATGTGCTATGCAAGAGACTCTATATAAAATAAGTTCAGTAAATACAGGGCCTAAAGTGTGGCTGGACGGTCATGGACGGCGTCCATGCACTTATTTTAAAATCTGAACGCCGTCTGGCCACTTATTGGCCAGCACAGCCTGGAAAGGTAAGGGGCGTCCAGGCACTTCTTATGGAAAAGTAAGGGCGTCCAGGAGGCACTTATTTTTCCACACTTTAAGCACAGAGTAAATATAATGCATAAATTATAAACAGTTAACTACATGTAATGTTTAATGTTTCCATCCTTTGCCAGTCCGTTTATACTCGCTATATATAGCAGAGCTGCACATGCAGAAACAGATGCTGTGTGACCACTTTTCATATTCGATCTAACCGATACTATTCGACCCTGAAGCAAATGTTTGGTACTGTGACTAGGGTTACCATACGTCCGGGTTTCCCCGGACATGTCCTCTTTTTAGGCCCCTGTCCGGGCGTCCGGGCGGTTTTCCAGAAATATGGATTTTGTCCGGGTTTTTCCCGTCCGTCACAATCGACCGATCTTACTTACTTTTCCGTGTTATATACCATTCCGTTCCGTGAACTAAACACGCGTTCCAGCAATATTTACCTCAAAGGTATGGTTACCATTGGATTTCCAGTTCCTGACGCGGTTTTTTTTAAAACCAAACGCATAAATATAACACGAGTTACGTAATGATAATTGTAGGTCTAAATGAAATAATTAATTTTTTCAATTTAACATAAAAATGCCGAAACGTAAGTGTTTTCATGCAGGTCGTTATGGATGGGAAGCTAAATGTTTGACATGCGGCAGCGGAACTTAGATGTCAGTTGCCAATAAGGGTGCGCATTGGATTTAAAGGCGCACGTCGAAACGCCGAAGCATGTTAAGAGTGTTCGGGGAATTTCATATACCAAAGTAACCAATTTTTTAGTAACTCTGGGTTCGAAAGCGACGAATCGGTCACGGTTTTGTTTCTACGTCAGTGACAGCAATGTAATGTGTACTGATATGCTCTAGTACTGAACACTAACTCAATGAAGTTTAAATTGAAACAATGTACAATAAGAACAACATTTTGTGTAGTTTAACGTTACTTTTATTTGTACAGCACTTAATTAACATTGGCGTAGCACTATATGAGATTATGGGAGCCGGTTACGGGATGGTAACTGCGGATGAACTTTTTGTGTCCTCTTTTTCATCCGAGCACTTATGGTAACCCTAACTGTGACCTGTGTGAATGTAGGAACTGCGTTGGACCAGAAGAAACCATTCGAGATCGTGCGCCAGTCGATGCCTTTCGGAACTCTTTCGGATAAGGCCGGTCTCTTCTTCATCGCGTACGCCGCATCTCCGGCCAATCTCAACTACATGCTCGACCGAATGATTGGAAAGGACAAGGATGGTCTTCACGATGACATCATGCGGATGTCGGAGTGCGTCTCATCCACCTACTGGTACTTTCCAGGAGCGGCTGAACTGAAGAAACTGGCCGGTCGATGAAGATGATGAAGAAGAAGAAAATGATGAAGAAGATGAAGATGATGCCGGCTTATAGCATGCGAATGACTGACTAATTTTTAAGATGGTTTAGTTCTTATCATTCTGAAGGTTTTGTAGTGGTAGATTGTCGTTCAAATGCTGATGTCGATGGTGTTGACAATTACAAACTTTGTGGCATACACTGGCTATAGGCTTTTTTTAACCGTGAATAGGTTTGTTTCGAAAGCCAATAAAGTTTCTAATTAACTTGTTCTTATTTCGCCACTATCCATGCCACGGCATTGTGTTTAATTAGGATGATGTGATGATGATGATGATGATGATGATGATGATGATGATGATTGATGATGATGATGATGATGATGATGATGATGATGATGATGATGATGATTATGTGATGATGATGGTGATGGTGATGGTGATGATGTGATGATGATGATGATGATGATGATGATGATGATTATGTGATTATGATGATGATGATGATGATGATTATGATGTGATGATGATGATGATGATGATGATGATGATGATGATGATGATGATGATGATGATGATGATGATGATGATGATGATGATGATGATGATGATGATGATGATGATGATGATGATGATGATGATGATGATGATGATGTATTACGTCCAGTATCTAAGGGCTTCCTCGACGCCAGTCACAAGACTCTTGTTGGCAACAAACGGCAGACGAAGATAATAGGACGGGTCAAAGGCCACGGTGCCTTGCAGCGCAGCCATTGTTCTATTGTGGATGAGTTCTTCCATGCAGTCGTAGGTCAACCATTCGAAGTCGGCGTGGAACTTGTTGATGAAGAGTTCTGGTCGGTGGTAGAGCCATTCCAGGTCTCCCACTCCGAAGATGCAGATCTTGCGCACCCACCTGCCCTGACACATCCACGGCTGCACTGCATGGTCATCACCGTATGAGTGCCAGAGGCTGTAGCGGGCAGTATACGGCTTCGTCTCTGCCACTCCTATATTCACATTCAAAATTACTAGCATATATATGTATGTATGAGCATTTGCTATAGTGTCTCTTCGTTCAAGATTGCTACTCAGAGGCGCTCCCAACTACAGCGCGGATGCTGAAGCGGAGTTTCACGCCGAAGCGCAAGAGCAATTGCGAGTGAAGGACTTAACCAGGATCTATACGCGGCGGCTTGAGGTGGATCCGAATCCGCAACCTTCCGGCTCCAAGGCACCGAACACACCCACTGCACCACCCCTCCATATCTATTCATTTCAAGAATTATTATTCCTGACCAAGGTATTAACTTTCCCCGTAAATTTGCGGTGAATAAATTGTCTCAATTTCTCTCAATCTCATGTAGACATTTCAGTTGAATGGACATGTATATAGTCGGTGATATTTCTACATTAATTCATTAATTGTGTGTACAAAATATTTTTGCTTAGCGAGATTGCGGGATGTGGTTGGGTCTCCTACTCCGAAGAGGCAGGCCTTCCGAACCCATTTCCCATCACACAGTTCCTCCTCTGCTTGCTCCGGTTAATTAACCTGTGCTGCCGTTTCGGACCAGATGCTGGCACGAACCATGAATGGCTTCGACCGTGGATTGCCTGAAACGGAAACGATGACGTTCACAGTTGAGTTCAATTTCTAGGCTATTAATGGCCTCGTGGATTTTGGCCTTGACCTTGTTGGACCGTCCCATTACCCATTGTGGGGCGCGATGGAGTAGTGGGTATGCTCGTTGCCTTGCAACCGGAGGGTCGCAGGTTCGAATCCACCTCAAGTCGCCGCGTAGGGACCTTGAGCAAGCGTTTCACTCGCAATTGCTCGGGCGCTTTGGCGTTAAACTCCGATTCAGTGTCCGCGCTGTAGTCGGGAGCGCCTCTGAATAGTGAGCTTTAAGGGGGCTCTAGAAATGGAGAAATGAATAAAGTAGACAAATATAGAATAGGTCTAGGGCCTACTCGTGCTTCGACTTAAATATAGGTTAACTGTTGATGTTCAGAGATAAGTTGATTACAAGAGTTTTAGCCAGTGCTGTAGGCCTAAACCAGTGGCCCTACTGCTTCTTACCTTTATAAGACCCTGGTGCATGTAAGTGAGGGTTGTGGTTAAGCGTTGGCCAGATGTATTCGTCTGGCACCCAAGTATCCGCGAACCACTCCACCAGGGTTCGCGACTGGTTCGAGAAGAGGAAGTAGACAACGAAAGGCCTCGTCAGTGCCACCTGGTTGCTGCCCTTGTAGATCGTGACGTTCAATGGGGGTGAGGAACTGTGGGGAACGAAAGTGGGGATCATTTGCCCCAATGGCTCAAATAAACGCCAAACAACTTTCGTCCTGATTTTGAACTCAAACGTTTCATGACTACAAAATAAAAATTGATAAATGCAATCGATATAATTTTTTCACCAGATGTGCAGACCTACACAGAAAGGACTAAGTAGCCTACTAAGTATATATAGGCCTATTATTAGCCTATTTGGCATAGGCGGAGACTTGGTCTAGAAGTTGGGTGGGAAAAACGAGCAGCCGAAGGACAATCGCCGAGGCGCAACATTTTGGGCGAAACAAGGCCGTAGCTAGGGAGGTGTTTTGGGTGTTTGAACACCCCCCCCCCGAAATGGAAAATGTAAAAGAATAGAATGCATTTACGAGCACCTGATGTAAAAAGCATTAAATAAAACCACGAAAACACCCCGAAATAGAATTTTTAAAAATAGAATTAATTAATTGATGACACTTTGTGAAGATTTTGGCCGGACGCCAAAAAAGTCATCAGTTTTTTGTGAAGGGAAATTGGTGAAACAGCCCCAAAATCAAATCCTGGCTACGGCCTTGGGGCGGACGGCTGAGTCGCCGACCGACGGCATTTTTCATTTTCGTGGGCGAAATGTTTTACGACCTCTTTTTAGTAATTTGGTCGAAATTTCCTCAAAACAGACCAATTTTTTCCCCTGCCATAAGAGTTGATGACTTTTTTTTAGATATTTGCTCGAAGATCCCTTCTTTTAACCCATTAGTGCCTAGCGTCCCCAAAACGGGGACGCCTCTTTGGATAGAGTTATTTTTAATATCAAGCAATACCCCGTATTGCTAGTTATCGTGTCCGATGGTCTACTAAATTATCTTTCAAATGAGGTATAATAAGGCTGATTTTTATTTGTTTTTGCATATGCCAGATAGATTTTTATTTCGATTTTCCGAAATTTTTAATTAAAAAAATTTATCAATATAAATTTTTATTATCGGGGAAAAAACCTGCTGCAATCGAAAATGTGAGTACATACCCATGTTATTTGTGCTGTTAGCTTCCTGTATAAATTTTACAGCATGGATTCATTGTTGGTTAATACTTAGGCCTATATTATGCCCGAAAATACCGTCCCCATTTCGGGGACGCTAGGCACAAGTGCCCCCGTCAACTTTTACACAGTAATAGGTGGCTTTCGCTATGTTTGCAACTACAGTGATATATGCATACGAGTTTTCTTAGCATGCCAAACCCAAACCTGACTGCAAGCACGCGTGGAACTCATGTAGGACCCATATTCCCATGTGGGAAACCCATATGGAGTCCATCTAATACCCCATGCAAATGCTGGAAAGGAAGACCACTAACTGTAAGTGACACTGTCGCAATGCTAGAGGGTGAAAGAACTTCTGGAGAAATTTACACAATGTCATGTCCTCCAAATGATCCAGATAGTTCTGAGGAATTCAGATTTCATATGGATCCATGTCAAGGAGTGGGTTGGAGTTACTGGCAACCAACTGCAAGTTTGGCCTGTCGTTGTCAAGCTCTCAGACTGCGTGTCTCCAGCTGATGGCAAATATAGCCTACACTGTATTTTGACAAACTTGTTTACCGTCCTAAATAAGACTGAATTCTGAGCACCATGAATTCAACATCCAGGTACCGTGACAGCTAGAACCAATCAACTTAGGACTGCTGCTGCAGTGTCCTGTTTAGCCTATGTGCAAGGTCAAGAAGCCAGACTGTGATGCATTTGACTATACTAGGCCCTATATGGATTCAGCGCCAGGAATAACGTTGACTCGTTGGAATGACAACAGGCTGGTGACACTCCTAATTGAAATGGCATCGAAACACTGAGCACTGCAAGAAAGTAATCACTGTCCAAAAGAATATCTGAGAACATCGCTCAGCCATAGGCTATCGACCACAGCGACAAACATGTGGAGACTTGATGAGATGGATCAAAACATCAGCACATAGCCTACATACAGCATCTCGGTCACATCCAGAAAATGTTGACACTACAGTACTGTCATACTACATGTATGCTCCTGATGTTGCTTATGAAGTGGATGTGGAAATTGAAATTGCTAGGAATAGGCCACCGTATTCAGCAGCTACGCAGGACTTCATAACATTACGCACTGCCATGTGTTCCACTAGTAGTAAGATGGTAAATGTTCACCTATTTACCATCCTCCTGGTTAACAAAAAGCTGTTTAGGATCTATTGCCAACAGAGTCAGTGGCGTAGCAATAGGGCGTGCAACCTGTGCAGTGCACGAGGGCCCCCGGCTGTCAGGGGCCTCCCGGAGTCAGAGCAATTTTTTACTTTAAGGATATACAGAATGTATTCAAACCTATACATCTACAGCGTACACACCCAGTAATTCTTTGGGTTTCAGCCGGAATGTCCATGATTAGGCTACCCGGTATCTTATTACAAACTTCTTTACTCTTTGCAGTATTTGGCCGAAAGTAGGCTAGTTGTACTGACGTATTGACATAATTGTGTCCTGGTCTACGGTTTAAAATTTATTATCTTTGTAGTGAAATGTGAAATTTATTGCAAAATAGAATGCGCGCAAACGAGCATTTTAGCATTTCGGATTTAGACCCCCGTAGTAGGTTAATTAGCCGTAGACTTGATTGAGTCATTTCACACTTGCCAAATTCGTTACATTGTCCCGCTCTTTTAATCAACAAACCCAACAGCTTGGAGAATTTAAGTAGGGTCTATGGGCGATTGATGATTAATACTTCAGGAGATGAAGCAATTTTTTTATTACTTTTGTATGGTATTCTAGTTCAAGTTTTCTCTGCTGATATGGAAAAGAATATGTTTCATTAGATTAAATTTGTTAAAATAATGACAAACTGTGCCTAGTTTTTCATTTTACTTTGGTGTTAAATTTGCAAATTTCGTAAAATAACGAGACATTTTGCACAGCAATTGTTGTTTGAAATCGAATGGGATTTCAAACATTCAAGGGCCCACCACCTAAGCTCTGCACAGGGGCCCCCAAGACCTTGCTACGTACGCCACTGAACAGAGTTCATATGGAAAGAAACTCAATCCTTTCAGTTTAGTAGAATACCAGTACAGCGTTGCTGCGATTGCTGCTGTCTAAAAGCAAGGCACGAAAACAATAAATTTGCCAGTTTTCTTTGATTATTTGAAATTTTTCATAATAATTATGGCAGACAATGAGTTTTACTTTTGCAAATTGATTTCTTTAGCTGCATGTATGCCTATTTTCATGATTAAATATATGAAACATATAAGAAAACTTCACAGTTGATTTATACAAGTCTGGAAACCATGTAAAAGTTGACGGGGGCATTTGTGCCTAGCGTCCCCAAAACGGGGACGGTAGGAAAAAATGGTAATAAATGGAAAACACAAATTTAAGGCAAAATGGTGTTTGGCACTGATGTTTATAAGGTTGAAATTACACTATTTTCATACTTTCATGAAAAAACAAAAAGTCAGGCACTAATTAATGGTTTAATGTTACCAGCATATACCTATTCACCGATTAATTAACCATGTCATGCGTCCATGTATGGTGGGGGGTGCCAAATGCATATGCATGGACGGTTTCCCCATCACAAAACATTCAGGGGACCGTACCTCCTGCCCCCCCCATAAAGTCTCCGCCCATGCTATTTGGTTCACGATTACTTCCGAAGCAAGAATCTCGGCGTGCATAGCAAGAAAATCGATGATGAAAGAATTTTGTATATTTTATTGATTAAATTTTCAGTGAGCCTGCACTGTGGGTTAAAATTTAATTATCATTTAGGTAGCTATACAGCTGGTGATTGTTGCACTACAGCCTCCGTGTATTTTTTGTGTTAGGGCAGTTAGGCTAAAGGACAAAAATCAACCGTGCTTGCAACTGAATAAAATTCATGTAAAATTGTAAATTCATATAGGAATCTTTAAGTTAAACCGACGTCTATCTACTTATGCTACTTACGAAGGAAGGCGATTTTAAACGGCGTTAAGTGGAGTATCGATCAGTGGCGTAGCCAGGAATTTATTATTGGTGGGTTGGGGTTTTTATGGATGCCCTTTCTGACACCAACCCAACAGTATAACAGTAAATAAAAGGGAAAAAGTAACAAAGGAAATAAAGTAAGAATTGTTACTACAAGCAATTATTTTGTTTTTTCTTATTTAAGTGGATAAATAACCTTTAAAAACTGTTTTTGCTAGACCAATGGTTTTTTTAAATTTAACCCCCGAAATCCCTCTTGTCTACGCCACTGGTATCGATGAAATTGCACTGTAAACCATGACGCCATCGCGACATTGAATCGTCAACACGGTAAACGAACGTTAGAAATAATTATTGTTGCAGAAAATAATATGACTGCAGTTTGGACATAGAGTGGTGTAGGGCCGTTAGGCTTAAACCTTTTGGTATTTCCTTCAACGTCGTTTGCACCGTCGTAGAGTCGGAGTATCTGAACGAGTTCTCTGTTGCTATGAGCTGGAAACATCTGACCACTGAGATTGATGAAGTACATCCAGCTGTTGAACCTCAACAGGTCCTCCAGGCAGTTCATCTCGGCGTACATAATACTAACGTGGCCCCAGTAAACACGCTCCAACGTCCTTGCAATGATAACGTTATCGAAACAAGATGCAACACCCCGCATCGCTGACAGAATCAACGGACTAGCTTTAAGGTCGACATGCAAACAGTAATAGTTTTGAGGGGCATAAATGGCCCTCAGCAACCGTTCCGCTTGATCGGCGTCACCCTTGATTAACACGCTAAATGCCAACGGAAACTCTGCCTCCTCTTGTGACAGCGGTTCCGAAGCATAGCCGCGCATTCGCCGGAAAGTCTTGCAGTCTTCAGTCATGCGCACTAACTGTTCCGGTGTGTGTACATCTGGCGCATTGTCGTTCATGTATTGCTTTGCTTTGAGTTGCTCCCGTGTATTTCCTTTGAAGAGTGCCTTACAACTTATACCAGTTCTTGAATAAACACTTCGATGAGCAACATAATCCTGATTAGACTTCGATACGTTTTCTCGACACCCTGCGCATTGCGTCACAGAGATGACGTTTCTATGACCTGCTGTCTGCATCAGAAGCTCTCGAATGCTGACGTTTCCAGGGTCAGGCCATCGCGAAGTGGAGACAACGATTGGCGGCGCGAAACGGTTGACGAAAGGATAGACCATCAGAAGAAGAGTAAGACAGATAATGACGACCGGCCTCGAGAGTAGAGACCTGAATCGTTGAATAAGGTGCAGTCGTGGCATCTTGAGTGAACTGATACAGTATTACAGATGCCACGGAGCAAAGAATGACTCTCACAGATTCTACGGCCTCCTCCTCTTACCTTTCCTCTGATCATTTATTCACTTTCCACGAGTCATTTTTCGATCGATACAATGCAGGCCTACTCGAGCGCACCCACGTGTGCTCCAGATAGGCCACCTGCTTCAACAGCAATTATCTGACAACATCACTAGATGAATTCCTTATTAAAATTTTCAATTAGCGCTCTTCAATTAAAGAAATTTCACAAAATGAAGAAAAGTCTAGTTTAATTATGGACCGGGTGCATAAGTGCAAAAGACGATTCCTATTAATTGTGATGAGGTCGGTCGAGAAGAGTTGCACTCTTTTAAAAGACTTTTCTTGGAATTGCCTGCGCATGCGCGGCAACGTAATTGAAGCTACGCTGCATGGCTCTTCAGAGCAAGCTTCTTCTTGCCGTAATTGGATGTTGGTTCAACTCCGTCTCTGCTCTAACTATGCCAGTGCCAGTCCAAAGCCTGGATAAAATTGGGGGATGACGCTAATAATCTTTGATATCACAAAGCGTCGTTAAACTGAGACAACCGGATATGATATCCGGGATATCAGTTTGCAAAACCGATCGGTTCGTTCTGGGCTATGTACATGGTGCCTCGCTAAGAAATTGTAGCCTACCTGCCTATGCATGGTGGCCTTACAAATGCTGTGGCACACATTCAATTTCAAACTCAGGGCAGTGGTGAAGGAGGATATATCTCACCCGATAAAGTCGTTTGAAACTCTGCAGTTTCGGAACTATGGTATTGTTATTAATGGCTCAGCGTATTCATCGCGTCTTTTAAATTGCAACGAAAAGGCTACAAGATTGATGTGTTGAGTAACAACATTTTCATTCAGGCCTAATCATTATAAGAACTATAAGCCTACTTACTTTATTTCGCCCAAAGCATGCCACAACACGACGAAGCCTAGAAAAAAGCATAGGGCCTATAGGCCTATAGGCCTAGTGCACAAGCACTGTCGCATAATTATAGCGGAACCGAGTGACAACCAAGATTTACTATTGCACTGATGGCGTTATAATTACAAGCTTGCCGACATCTGACATATATGAACAAATTGTCCCTTAGCCTACATTGACAGCATGATGACGATAATATTATATAGAATAATTATTGACGTACTGCAGCACGCCTTCACGGGAATTTAGGGCAATGATTTTCACTATAATAATTATTCAGAGCTCAAACTGAGTAGAGCTTTAATCAATTCTCTCACTGAATCCAATAATTTTGTGTAAAGTTTGCAAACTAAATACTTTACGATACGGTAGGCTACGCATAATTTCAGCAAGCGTCTATAATAGTGTACCCGACAGCAACTAAGGCACATCTTCAACGGTAGGCTACTGTTCTCTGTTAGTGAACCTAGAAGAGCTAGTTTTTGAGGATATTACTACTGGGCTGCAGCTGTTACGGGATCCCGCGTCAATTTCTTCATGAAGGGCAAAACACAATTAGCACGGACTCTCTGCGAATTTTTAGTAAGCGCGGCAAAATGCAAACCATTAATTTAGGAACATTCCAAAGCGGTTTCAAAATATAAATTTCTCTGCTTCACTTTGTCTACACTAAGTGCTAAGTAGGCTACCAGTATTTAGTGCGGTAGTGCACAGAAATTGGCCAACAATCAAGAAGTAATAGTTAAGTAGTAGGTGTCAATTTCCGGGGTAAACCCCCTCTTTCCCATATATGTGCGGGTGCCCATGCTAGCTGCCTAAAGAATCGTATTATGAGTTCTATATCATATTATATGCCATCGTGTTACATTTCAATTTGCTACAAGCACAAAAGGCAACTTACAAGCATTGAACCTACTTAGTTGGCACAACCCGTTTGCGACATACATAGGTCTACTTAGTAAGTTAGTGGACAGAGAAGTCTTGCACCTAGCAGCACAATGAATAAGAATAATGTCAAATGGCAGGCCTAACAATGTGAACCCAAAATAATAGGTTGACATTATTTTAAGTTTTTGCTTCGTTTAAGTTTATAATAGGGACCACCAATAATTTAATAAATGAATTGTACATGGTGGTCCAGCATAAATGAATCAACTTTGAATGCATATAGCTCCGCCAATTGTTGGAATTTCTTTATACTTTATGCGTCAAATTAAAGATATTTCACTCCAGTATATGCACTGAAAAAATGGAACTGGTACCAATTAAGGTTTTAATTGTATGCTCGGAACAGCGCGAGCTACCATATTTTGTTGTCATTTGCATCATTGCATGTGACGAAAATTAATCTGGCGCCGTTGACAGACGATGATCTCGCTTTGATCTTAATTTTCCGAACTGATAAGGGATATAATTTGGTTGAAATAATTTACAAATTTTCTAACTGTGGATGGAATAAACATTACCTTGAATTAATTATCTGCTACTGAAAATTGACAAAAACAGGACTTTCTAATCGTAAACCATGGGAATTACGGCGCGCATATCCGCTATAACATTGCTCTTGTGTCCGAGTAAATTGGCCGTCAAGACAACGACCCGGATAGTGGGATAGGCTCTACAGGCAAATCTCCCCAGGTCATTCAGCGCGAAACAGGTAGTCCTTGAAACACCGTGCAACATATTCTAAAAGATGATCTAAAGTTATTTGTCGACGTGATATGTCCAACAGCACTCCAACACTGACGCAAAGAAACGACTAGCGAAACAACTGGCGTTAAGCCAGCCGTTTCTTTGCGTCTAAAGCAGCGCGTGGCAGCGCGCACGGGTGTTGATAAAATTGAAAGAAAATGGTTTTGCGACGAGAAGATATTCATGGTACTTCTAAAAACACCAAAATGATCGTGTTTATGCACGTGTTAGCGAAAAACAATTTGTGAATATCCCAGCGAAACGGCGCCTTATTACGTCACAAATGACAACAAAATATGGTAGCTCGCGCTGTTCCGAGCATATAATTAAAACCTAAACTTGTACCAGTTCCATTTTTTCCGTGCATACACTGTAGGGCTGCCAACTTTTGATTTTGCAATTCCGGGACGCCTTCAACCACTCGATGTGCCATATCAATTTACACAATCCACAGAAACGCATAATATAACAAATGTTGTGTCAGCCCAATATAGGATCTACACAATCTAGCCTATTTTAAAAAGTCCTTAATAATTTCAGATAGCCTAAATCATCAAAAACCAAGTAACCTAAATTTTATACAAGAATCAACTTCAAGAAGACAGCATTTCAAACTCCAGTCATCTAGGCACCAGAGTAGGACTTACGGGCCCAAATTGAGGGAAGTTCGTAGGTATCGTATAGGCCCATAGGCCTGCGACCGGAGAGCAGAATTGATCTTTAATTTATAAGCTTAACCTACTTCTGTGCTTTAAGAAGTTCCAGAACACTGGGCTCGAAGTCGAAGAAATCAGCACACGCTAAAATTTTATATTAAGCACCAGTTCTGCTTTAATAATGTCGGTGAACTCTCGGTGCTCTAAGATAATTGCGATTGTTAGACAACACATCCCTCATAATGCTGAACACTCTCTCGCAAAAAAATTAAAATGGCAGAATATGCAAAAGCGAAATACCAAGTGTAGATCTAAGTGGCTTTTAAAGTTTTGAAAACTTCAACATGCGATGTTCAGCCAACAACGTAATGTATAGATCTGATAGAGAGCAGGACGCAAAAATCATCGGTCAAATTATTGAGTTTAGTAAGCAAAAAATTAATAGAAACAGCAATTGTGCTAAGTGGATCTCTAGACCGAATTCCGGGACAATTTGAGATCAATCCGGGACACGGGACGCTCAGGGTCGATTCCGGGACTGTCCCGGTGAATCCGGGACGGTTGGCAGCCCTAATACACTGGAGTGAAATATCTTTAATTTGACGCATAAAGTATAAATAAATTCCACAAATTGGCGGAGTTATATGCATTCAAAGTTGGTTCATTTATGCTGGACCACCCTGTATATTATAATACTTCAAAGTCAACGAATGCAACTCCGCCGTCAAAAAAATCAATCGCTAGGTCAAGGTAACGACGACAGACATGGTTTGAGATAATTATAGGCCTAGCCTTAGTCTCAGCTGAGTATAGCTCGCCCTCTTATTGTGTCTTCCCAGATGTTTAGTGCGGCGAAGATAGGCCAACATCATAAAATACGAGCAGACAACATCATAAAATACGAGCAGAGACAACTGCTATATGCTGTTTGGCTTTTGATATATACCCCTATTTTATTCTATACTCGTATAATGTACTGTATAAGGAGCATTTATAAAGCGCCTCTTATAGTACTGGCTATTCAGAGTCGCTGTCAGCGTGGCAGCCCCCGAGGAAATAAATATTAAGCCAATTATCAAGTCTACTCGGTAGCAATTATTTGAGATATATGACATAATTAAATCGTTTTTGCTATTTTTTGCGTTATGTTTTTGGATCATCAAAAGTGATTTAACTTTGCTCTCTTTTACTTCTTTTGATGAAATTTAGGTATTGTATATGTAAATATGAGTTACATTTAGCTATGTAAAACTTGATTTAAAAATTCTTACTTTTGGCCAAAATACTGCAAACACCCTTAAGGGACTACTTTTCTGGCTCACCCTACATGTATAGTTGAATATGCATTTTATGCAGGAAGGACCCTGGAAGGCTATACATAATACATGTAGGAACTTGCAAGTACATTGTACATGCAAATGCTGTCTATGCAGTATACTGGATATCATATGCAACTATCATATATATGCCCATTATATATTACATATAATATAGAAAGACGTACTGAGGAAGGTTTTGTAGCCAATAGTAACTGTGAGAACTGTATATACTTGAAAATATAGCAACAAGTTATTATAATACTTGCTTGGGGTCATTGCATAATTACGTAACGCTCGAGGGTGGGTGGGGTCACTGAAAACGTTACGAAACGTTACGTGGGTGGGTGGGTGGGTGGGGGAGCTGAACGTTACGTAACGCCTTGAAAAAATTAATGAATTAAATTACCATAGAATGCCAGTTCAGACATGATACGATCGAAGTTAAACTTCGTGACATTGATTTAAAACGTAACCGAAGTAGGTCTATTATCTGAAAAAGATACGGCAGCAGACGCCAGTTACATGCCAGGTCAACATTATCTAGGCCATTCTCCCGCTTGCGCAAACCCGAAATTGTTTGGATCCGTGATACATGTAGGCCTAGTATTGTAGTTTTGCCAACGAAACAATTAACGCACGTGGTGGGGCCTAACTCCTCTTGGATTTCTGACATCGAAGAACAACTTTGAAGCATATTTTACTTAGTGGACACGAATCTTAAACATTTAAAATTTATGCTCAACAGAACTCCGCAGTATTTCTATAAATACTAAGCAAATAATTAGTTCATCCATTATTTTGATGATTAATTATTAATGAGCAATTTAGTGAGTGAAACTTTTCAGCAGTGTGTAGGCCTAAACTTTTACTCTTGATGCATTTAAAACATGACTATCACTTATATAAATAAAACAGTCTGCATATTGTAGGCCTACTGTCAAATTAAATTATAAGCCTAATTCACATAGGCTAGGCCTACTAGGCTATATTGAATTCACTATTAAAATATGAATTATAAGCTTAGTTACGCGCTCACATAGGCTAAGCCAATAATAGACCTAAATCTCGACTGATTTTTCGTAGCAATCGTTACGTAACGCTGGGGAGGGTGGGTGGGTCAAGGGCAACGTTACGAAGCGTTACAGGGTGGGTGGGTCGAAAACGGTCAATTTCAGCGTTACGTAATTATGCAATGACCCCTTGAAGTTTTGCTATAGAAACTATAGTGGATCGACAGAAGTCAGTTATACGGGATTTCTCCCATCAATTAAACATCTCCAACAATGCCCTGATACAAAGAGATTTATGAAGCAACGGGTGGATGTCGTGTTACGATCACAATAACTGAAGCCCTAATCACGTCCAATGTCTTAGGGCTTCCTCAACGCTAGTCACAAGACTCTTGTTGGCAACAAACGGCAGACGTAGATAATAGGACGGGTCAAAGGTGACGGTGCCATCCATTGTTCTATTGTGGATGAGTTCTTCCATGCAGTCGTACGTCAACCATTCGAAGTCAGCGTGGAACTTGTTGATGAAGAGTTCTGGTCGGTGGTAGAGCCATTCCAGGTCTCCCACTCCGAAGATGCAGATCTCACGGACCCACCTGCCTTGACACTTCCACGGCTGTAGTGCATGGGTATCACCGTACGACTGCCAGAGGCTGTAGCGGGCCGTATACGGCTTCGTCTCTGCCACTCCTATATTCACGTGCAAAATTGCTAGCATGTATATGTACATGTATGCATGTATGAGCATTTGCTATAGTGTCTCTTCCTTCAAGATTGCTACTCAGAGGCGCTCTCAACTACAGCGCGGATGCTGAAGCGGAGTTTCACGCCGAAGCGCTAGAGCAATTGCGAGTGAAGGACTTGCTCAGGGTCCATACGCGACGGCTTAATGTGGATTCGAACCCGCAACCTTCCGGCACCAAGGCACCGAACAAACCCACTGCTCCACCCGCAATATCCATTCATTTTAATAATTGTTATTACTGACCAAATGATCAACTTTCCCCGTAAATTTGCGGTGACCAAATTGTCTCAATTTCTTTAAATCTTCTTATATATATAGGCACTTCATTTGAATGGATAGATCCCTAATAGTCAGTGATATTTTTACATTAATTCATTAATTGCGTATACAAAATAACTATGTTTAGCGAGATTGCGGGATGTGGTTGGGCGTGGTCATACACAGTTTTACCACTGAAGTTTCAGAAATAAACCCAAATATCCCCCCCAAATACGTAGAAATACACAGGCTATACTAAAGCGATAAAGTCTATTTAAAATATGCCAAACAAAATATGATTCTGTTGTCACAAGGTGGCGTTCAACTATGGATCCATCCATCCAACCCTATAGAATAACTATAGGCTAAGGCATGCACCAAATGCACTTCCCAATCCGCAACGTTGAGTTCATAGGCGCAACCACCCTATGGGACCCACGGGACGCGTCCCCCCAACTTTTGAGTGGTCCCTTAACTTTATTATTATGGTTCCCAACTTTTAGGACGTGATTCATTATGGTCCCCCCCAACTTTTTGGACGTGATTGCACCCATGGTTGAGTTATAGACCTGTAGCCATTGAGCTACAGCTGTATATGTCATGTAAGATAATGCTACAATAGCATGCTTAAATTAGCAAAATGTTCCTCAAGTGAGTCGAATCAAATGTAGTTGAGACATTTTACTGTTGAAAATTATTATTTATGAGATTTGTCAGAGATCCATAATTTTCTGTCGATATATCCTCTTCTCACAAGATCATTATCATGAATAATATTGACAACGCGCAGTTAACGAACCGTGAAGCAATTCACGACCTCGTCCTCACAGCATTTGAATCCTACGTTCTGAATTCACCAAAACCCCAGATCTAGTTAGAATATCTATCTGTGGCAACACTGACCATACATAATTATGCTACTTACCTTTGTACGATCCAGGTGCGTGTAAATGCGGGTTGTGATTCAGCGTCGGCCAGATATACTCGTCGGGGATCATTGTATCCGCCAGCCATTCCACCAGATCACGTGACTGCTGAGAAAACAGGAAGTAGACGACGAAAGCCCTGGTGAGCGCCACCTGGTGGCAACCCTTGTAGAGGGTGACGTTGTGAGGTGGGGCCCCTTTGGCCCAAAATGTGGGTACCATGAGCCCAATGGGTTTCACCAATCGCCAGCTGTGTGTGTTTCGTATGCGAATACTGACATGGTCTGAACTTTAAGTAAGCAAACAAAAATAGGAAAATGAGTGACAACATGATAAAATACAATACACAGTGCAATACAACTGCATGAGATTGATATCGCCCTTCTATTATAGTGAAAAGTTCAGAAGTGCAGACACGCCTCGACAGCGCAAATGCAATTATGTTGCAGAGCAATTGTGAGTGAAGTAGGCCTACCTATACTCAAGGTCCATATACAGTAACTGTCTTGGATGAGAATCGAACCCGTATGCTCCGAGTTACATGCCATCCACTCTAACCAATCGGAGTCACAGAGTCGCTTAATGAAGCGCAAAGTCAAGACGCACGCTCGATTATCCCCCAGAAACCTGGATTCCCCAGAGGAGGGGACTAGATTAAACACTGCACAACAGCGAAAGGTCAACTGTAATCAAGAAATTCATCGATACGGGGCTTTTTTGACGTGCAGTTGTACACAAAATGTGCAGTTGTAGAAGCACTTCTGTACAGTTAAAACTAGCAAAAAAGATTGCTGACCTCCGATTTTAAATAACTTACCATGGATGATGGGAAAGGAATTGTGCAGTTCTAAAAATTCTTTAAAAACAGCACTGCATCTATAGTATGTAATTAATCTGAAGAGAGTGCCGATGTATCAAACCTTTTGGCCGATCCTTCAACGTCGTTTGCACCGTCATAAAGTCTGAGAATCTGAACGAGATCCCTGTTGCTCTGAGCTGGAAACATCTGACCACTGAGATTGATGAAGTACATCCAGCTGTTGAACCTCAACAGGTCCTCCAGGCAGTTCATCTCGGCGTACATAATACTAACGTGGCCCCAGTAAACACGCTCCAACGTCCTTGCAATGATAACGTTATCGAAGCAAGACGCAACACCTCGCATCGCAGACAGAATCACCGGACTAGCTTTAAGGTCGACATGCAAACAGTAATAGTTTTGAGGGGCATAAATGGCCCTCAGCAACCGTTCCGCTTGATCGGCGTCACCCTTGATTAACACGCTAAATGCCAACGGAAACTCTGCCTCCTCTTGTGACAGCGGTTCCGAAGCATAGCCGCGCATTCGCCGGAAAGTCCTGCAGTCCTTAGTCATACGCAATAACTCTTCCGGTGTGTGTATATCCGGCGCATTGTCGTTCATGTATTGCCTTGCTTTGAGTTGTTCATGCCTATCTCCTTCGAAGAGTGCCTTACAACTTATACCAGTTCTTGAGTAGACACTTTGATGAGCAATATAATCCTGATTGGACGTCGATAGCGTGCACCCTTCACAATTTGTTGTTACATATAATTGTGGCTTCGAATGATTATAGATGAATCCTGGAATGTCGTTTCGGTCGGCAATCGGCCACCTGGCGATTGGAAAAACAATCTCGGGGGCGACCGTCTCCAGAAGCGCGCGAAGAAGCAGAAAGGAGAGGACAACGACGGCGACTATCTTTGGTCCCTTCAACCGACACTGTCTGTGAGTACATACAGATTTTGATATCATATCCAAATGTCTTCTTCATCGACTGATGCTGGCAGAAGAATTGTTGCCCAATCAGACAATAATTAAGTCGATTGGAAACGAAGGTCTCTTAGACTAGTCGTTGACCGACGGGGTCCCTCCGTGAACAATACACTGTCCCCAAGATTAATCGCATCGTATACTAAAACACTTATGCGCGACGTCTGTGCAGTGCTAGATTTTTGCTGTACGTAGGTTTCAGTAATGTAGATGAGGCAAAAGCTGACGACTGAAGTCACTAGTGCTCATGTAGAATCCGTCTTTCTGAAACAGATTCAAAATGTAAATAAAACTAAATTTCATAGACGCTTCTGTCGTTCAGCGCAATTACACGAATAATAGCCTAATAGCCTTCCGCGTTTCGTCGACACTAAGCTATACTTAGCGAAGATAGAGCAAATAGCCTGTGTATAGCCTACAGTTGTATATTGTATATTGTACAACGCGGCAGGCATTCTAAACTATTCGACCTTATCAACTACTGAAGATATACCTATGCTCGATCTCCACAGCCAGTCGTCTTTCAATTGTTCAATGGGACCGACACGGGCTGAAAATTTCAAACTAAAGACACCTAACTAACCATCATGGCAGTGTTGTCAACAAGTTGCGAGACAAGATCAATCCACACACCACCTTGGTTGCGAGCGTATAACGAAGGTATATAGCGCTTTCAGGCACACAGAGTTCAAAGTGTGACAAGTCGGTCATGGGCACGTGTTTTCAAATCTGGATGCGTCTTTCCGCTTATATTTGGCCAGCACAGCCTGGAAAGACAAGGGGCGACCAGCCACACCTTTTTCTATACTTTAAGCGCTGCTGAGGCACAATTAGTCATTCTTAGTTCCCCTAATGCACGTTAGTTTAGCAGAAACAAACCTTTGCACGACGAGACACCAAATTGAGCACGTAGGCTACGTGTACGTGTAGATCAGGGCATAGGAAATCACAAATTCCCCCATTTTTAGAATTCCCGGGAACATCGCTAAGTTTATTTTAATTTATAGGTTCTACTAAAAATTGATTATTGCGTCGTTTTTTATGTGCAAAATGCCAATCATGGGCCAGAACTGATAGATGATTGACATTTTTATGAACAGTATAGGCTCTGTCTATGCTTTAGAAAGAAACTATGATGCAATGCCATTGTTTTAAGTAGGCCTACTAGTTGGCCTACTAATTATAAGTGGACGAGTCTGCAACCTGATAGATTTTAAATTCGACTGAAAACTATAGTTGACCTATTACACTTTAATTTATAAAACTCATTCGTACATCGTGTAATATGTTTATTCTGTGAATGGGTTGTATTGCATGTGTTAGGTTACATGTAGGTCTAATAGCAAATGCCATTAATTAGCTTTGGTACATAATCTGCGGTCTGCACACGGGCCCATAAAAAGCTAGCTACGCCACTGCAGATATAATTAATTGCGTATACACAATTATAGATCAAAGACTGTCTTTAGTGTTTGTTTAAAGACATTGAAACCATATAACGACAAAGAATCGAAGGATGTTTATCAGAAGCCTTGTCAAGAGTTATGAAAAAGGTGCACGAGCGGATATCAAGAATGCTACATGTACATGTACACTAAATAATGCATGAAATAATCCTCAATGAAGTTGCAAAAGTGCAGATGCACTTAATCAGAAACACCGAGAAACGCAGAGCACTAGAGAATAAAAAGCTTTTAAAAAGATATATGCTGCATACTCAGGAGAGAAAGACACACACACAGACAGAGAGAGAGAGACAGACAGACAGACAGACAGAAAGACAGAGACAGAGAGGCAGAGAGACAGGTAGACAGGTAGAGAGATACAGAAAAAGAGACAGAGAAACAGACATAGATACATTTGGAGAGAGAGAGAGAGAGACAGACAGACAGACAAACCCAAAGACAGAGACAGAGAGATAGGTGGAGACAGAGACAGACAGACAGAGGCAGGGAGACATAGACGGAGACACAGAGAGAGAGAGAGAGGTAGAGACAGAGACAGACAGAGACAGAAATAGAGAAACATATGTAGACAGAGAGAAAGACAGAGAGACAGAGGCATAAGCAGATCAAGAACTGAGAAAAATACATGTAAAAACAGCATAACAGCTGTACGTAGGCCTACTAACGTTGGCGAAACCGACTTGCACATAAAAATAAATCCAGAGCAGAAAGACCGCCAGGACAGCGTAACACACCAGCAGACTTCAAATTGCTATAACTCTCAGACAAAACAAGCTACTAAAAACAAAATGGCTGCAGAACAACGACTTTCGTCGTCAAATGGCACGATCGTTCACTCATGTTATTTTAAGTAGCCAATTTAGCGTGTTTGTAATGAAGATCCACGTATTCGTTGCCTTCTCTTCCTAAACGATGCGCCGAAACTATAACAGCTAAAGGTCAGCCCGCCTTCTCGAGCTTCTCAGGTTTCAGTACCTCCAGGCAGTCTGCTTCTCCGTGGCTCAGTCAGTCAGTCGGTCACTACATATACATGTATACATGTAGGCCACATGCGTGCACATACAATGTATTAGAGCACGTGTTTAAGAACGGAAGTTCATGTTGCAGTTGGGACTACGCTCGTGTATCTGTCCGTCTGTGTGCCTGTCGAAATTTCCTGCCTGTCTGTCTGTGTGTATGTCTGTGTCTGCCTGTCTGTCTGTCTGTGTCTGTCTGCCTACCTGTCTGTCTGTCTGCCTACCTGTCTGTCTGTCTGTCTGTCTGTCTGTCTGTCTGTCTGTCTGTCTGTCTGTCTGTCTGTCTGTCTGTCTGTCTGTCTGTCGACCTTTCCAACCTATATGCATATACGTAGAGTTATAGACAAGAACAGAGTTAGCCATCCTCAGTAAATGTACAGAATGCTGCACATGCTGACCAAAGGCCCATGAAATTTTGCATTATATCCAGTGGCGTTGTTAGGTAATTAGGACGATGTTGTTGCATGATCGCAAAACGCCACCAGGATTTGAACGGTCTCCTTCTGTTCATCGTGAGAGATCTTTCACAATACGCCACTGTAACTGGCAGTGTAGCCTATCAGTTTCAGTTTAATGATAGGTCTACTCTGTGATAACAAAGATCATTAGCGTCACCCTCCTCCTTTATTCAAACTTGGGACTGGCACTGATTTTCACTAAGGGTGAACTTTCAGTGGAGAGAGTTAGACCATGGCAGTGCCAAAACAATTATCTGCCTTATACAGTCAGGGCTGTAAAATTTGAGATGAGTAGGCCTACACGCCGAAAAATTTGACTTTTTTGTGATGGAATTTTCTCACGACCTTTGTTGTTTCTCTGTCGACTTTTTAGTCATCAGATGATTTTCTGAAGATTTTTCCGCTAATTTCGTTGATTTTGCTATTTTTATTCTTTATGTAGCGCGATCTTCTGCTGATTTCCTCCTGTGTTTTTTCTTAAATTTTATTTATGAGATTTTTGCTCTTTGTGAGGCAAGTATAGACTATACCCGCATATAATATATAAGCTTACCCTCGTTTACGGAACTAAGTCCACTATGCCAGAAAACATCTGAGGCTAGGTGAGTATATACACGCTGTATACCCGCATGTACCCTCGTGTACACTGTACAGCCCTGCCTGCACTGCGCATCAGTCGTATATGCCGATGATGTCGATCGTAACCTATAGACTACATCAAAGATCAGCAAGTCGAGTATATACAAAGTGCATTATTGAAACCTCAGCCACGGGCACTTAAACTCTAACGGACGCTAATATGTTTCAATTAGGTTCATCCATGTAGGCAAGCGTCAACAGACTTAACAAGCATTTGAAATAATAGACGTGACAAGGAGATGGAGACATATAGGTGCAGACTTGGTCCAGAAGTTGGGGGGGGAGTGAACGAGCGGTCGAAGGACGATCGCCGAGGCGTGACATTTGGGGGGGGACGGCTGAGTCGCCGGTGTACATTTTCATCGACCAAATTTTCTGACGACTTTTTTGGTCATTTGGCCGAAATCTCCTGAAAAAATACCATTATCTGTGCCACAATTGTTCATGAACTTTTTTCTTCACCAGAATTTCCTTACACTGTAGAAATTATTACGATTGGTATTTATGAATATTTCTTAAATGTTAAGGGAGAGATATGATCATAATTTGTATTATATTATAGATGGTGTGTCGCCAGATTTTAGCTTCAAGTTTAGGTGTGTCGTGTGCCAAAAAGGTTAAGAACCTGCGTTAACTTCCGTTAAGTGATGATGCGATTATAGATATAAGTTGCTGTCAATGCATCACATGAATTGCTTAAAAATTATGGTGGCTCGAAGGAAACATGTCAGCATGTAGTAGGTTTATGTAGTCCTAGGTCAGGACAGTTAGCCTACATGTAGTATCGCGTTATACATGCACTATACACAATCATGTAGGGCTGTAGGCTATCGTTACTAGCCTATAACTTGGAATCGTCGATACTTTGTTTAGTTTACTTTGTTTACGGTATCGCAACGAATACCGTATCGGGATAGTTTTTCTTATTTGTGTCGAATTTACGTCATCGACGTGTAAATTAATCATCGATTTCAACAGTGGGGGGTAGGGGCTAAGCCTGCCCCCTTATAAAAGGCAACCCGGGGGCTAAGCCCCCTAAAAAGGCCATCCGGGTTTTTTACATGCAAAACTAAAATATTTCCACGATTTTCGACCGGATGACTAAAAGAAGGTCGTCAAAAATTTAGGCGGATGAGAATGGAAAATTTCCTCCGCGAGCATTCAGCCCCCCAAAACTGAAATCCTGGCGCAGCCACTGGATTTCAATACTTTTCATCTAAAGGTCGTTTATGCTTTTTTTATCCGAGTTCCTAAGCTGTGGCCAAGAGAAGTTAGATCCACGTCTTTTCATCTGCATTGACACAGCGATTCTGGTCGAAATTTCATTTAGGCATCTCAGCGTTTGTCCGAGCCATCTTCTTTGTCTGTCTCTAATTGTGCTGTCTATCTATGTATGTGTGTGTGCGTGCGTGCGTGCGTGCATGTATGTATGTATGTATGTATGTATGTATGTATGTATGTATGTATGTATGTATTACTTGTATGTATGTATGTGTGTATGTATGTATGTATGTATGTATGTATGTATGTATGTATCTGTGAGAATATGTATGTATGTATGTATGTATGTATGTATGTATGTATGTATGTATGTATGTATGTATGTATGTATGTATGTATGTATGTATGTATGTATGTATGTATGTATGTATGTATGTATGTATGTATGTACGTACGTATGTATGTATGCATGTATGTATGTATGTATGTATGTATGTATGTATGTACGTATGTACGTACGTACGTATGTATGTATGTATGTATGTATGTATGTATGTATGTATGTATGTATGTATGTATGTATGTATGTATGTATGTATGTCAACGGTGCTTGAGTTATTTAGGAGATTCAAATGTCGGGCTATTGCGGTCGATGTCATTACACGGGGACATTAAATGGAATGGCGGATACTCAAACGGATCGCATTGGTGAAGGATGTCACACGATCAATACATTGAACATGATCATGTCGATGTCATAATTATGCTGTCGCTATATAAATCGAGTGCATTTATATTTGCATTCTCATAGTATCGACGTATATATATGACAACAGGGGCGGATAAAAAAAATCGGAAGAGGGGGTGGTCAAAAATTTTGGTCTTGGGACTGAAAAATGTTTTTGTTGATCTTTGCTCGAAAAATCTTATGACCTTTTTTTAGGTCGTTTGATATCGAAATTTCGGAAAAAAGATGCGATTTCTAAAAAAACTACCATTCTGCCCGTCAAAATAACTGATGACCTTTTTAGTCATACGCTACTTTTCTCTTTGTCTTCTCTCTCACCTTTTCCCGCGGTGCATTGATTGAAAAACATATACGAACCTAATGGGGGAAGGGGGAAGGCTACGTAAATAATTTTGAACAGCTGGCGACAGTTGTGCAAATTCTCAATGAGAGGGCATGGCTGGATATGTCCCCGGATCCGCCCCTGTATGCAGAGCCGTTTTAACGCCGAGGCACGCGAGGCACATGCCTAGGGCCCCGCGCAACAGGGGGGCCCCGCGGCGACCCAAACATACTATATCGCATAACAAATTAGCAACATGTTATACGAACTTTGACGTAACTATGTTAAACTTACATTTATTTTACACTGCTTAGTACAAGGATTGCTGTGCCAGCTGTGTTAGCAGCATATATTAGTCTAGGCTATTAATAGCATATATTATTAACAAATGTATAAAATTACACACACGCACATAGGCTAGAAGGCATGAATGCAAAACTCTATAATAGGCCTATTCTGAAACTGAAAGATTGAGGCCGAAATCGTGTTAGGTTCAACGTTTAATCTAGGCATCTTCCTGGGAGAGTTCCACCTAGAAGTGACTATATATACGCTAACATCAAATAATAATAGTTTTTAGTTGCCGAACACATTATTGTAATACATGAGCTCTAATAATATGGGCTATACCGTGATATTTTTTACTATCATGCGATTTTAATGATAAAATCTACTAATATAATATATGATACTATCACATTACAATGAGCATAGTTTACTGTTAATATTTTTACAAAGACTATTTTTGTACAACTAGCACTTAGTAAAATGGCATCATTATAGTCTACTACCGGTACATGGCTTCCCGATTTTGGTAGTTCTTCCGTGGTTTGTGTAACATATGCAACAATTCTGATAGACCTAACTGTTTCATGCAGGTCAGCAATGTAGCCCACGTATACGGCCTTTTTGAGCAACGGGAATAAGATAATAATTATTCTAGTGCAAGAAAGTAGGGCTTGGACTATACACCTGTCTGCAGTTATTCATTATGCTGCAATGGTGATGATCCTGCAGATAAGAAGCAGCAGAACTGAGTTGCAGAACTTGATAAGCCAAAAATTATTATGGTAAATAATATTACACTAATGACAATTTTTCAACCATTCAGCACTCAAATAATATAGTAATTTTGTTAAGATCGCAGCTTACAATGCTACCATTACATTGTGGAAACTGATAAAGAAATTATAGTTGTAGGAATATTTATTGAAGTCTTAGACTATTTAGGTCAGCACTGCATTAGTTGAGGAATTTTGATAAAATGGCAGCTTAAAATTCTGCCATTGCAATGTAAAAATTCAAAATTTCTGGTGGGGAGGGGCACATTCCTCCCCTTGCCCCTCCCCACTCGGCGCTACGCGTCTCAGTGACCGACCGGCAAATACTCGTTTTCCGTCCTCCAGAAACCTTGAATTCCCTCAGAAGAGAGGGACTAGATGAGACTCATATAGTTACGCTTAGAATTAGAAATAGTAGGCTATTTGTGCCTAGGGCCTCAAAATTCCTTAAAACGGCCCTGCCTGTGTGATAATATGGGTCGTCTATCGCGCCATCGAATCTTCCTATATTATTGTGGTTGGCATTAGATCCGTGCGTACGTAGGCCTATACTAGTTTTATTGGCGTGTTTGCTCGCAGGATTAAAGTTAATTTGCACATCAATATTGCACGGCGCCATTAGGCTACTGAACCATCTCGCAAAGCATATTATTATCATAGCATATTATTTCTAATCGACAGAATTACCGTCAGATACAGACGTCTATACCATTAATGCAATGCTCATCGCATTCGCTCACATGCGTCGATATTGTCATAAACACCGGCACACGCGCGCACGCATACACATGTAAATGCATATTTTATGTATGTACGTATGTACGCAGGGGCGTGCATGTACGTCCGAAACTGCGAATGTATGCATACACGCATATATGTATGTGTGTATGAGAACTATATATGCATACATACATGCATATATGAATGTATGTATGTATATATGTATGTATGTATGTATGTAGCCTATGTATGTACGCATGTATGTATGTATGTATGTATGTATGTATGTCGTCCTGGGCAAGACGTTAAACTGCATCCATCCTCTGCCACAGGGAACCAACAAATTCCCTGTGCCGGTCCTAAACCCGGATAAAATGAGGAAGGTTTGCCAGATGGGTGGAGATACACTGGCAGTAAAAGACCAAGACCACAGAAATCCCCAAAACCCACGGCATAAGCGACATAGGGACCCAGATGCTTCAAGGTGTCATGATGTGGAGCTGACATGCACAGCCCGGTCAGGACAGACCAGTGGAGAGAGTCGGGGGAGAGAGCGTGGGACACATACGGGCATTGACCCAGGTTGTCCTTCGTGCCTCTCTCCCAATATTCTCTTCATTCAGACAAGGTGGTCTGGCTGCTCCAAGATGTGAATGATATGGAGCAGACCTGCTGACCGGACTCGTTGAACCTGGGCAGCATGACGCGAGACAGACTCAGACAGAGAGTGGCGTCGGACACTTACGGGCATTGCCCAGGGATTTTGATGATGATGATGATGATGATGTATGTATGTATGTATGTATGTATGTATGTGTGTATGTGTGTATGTATGTATGCATGTATGCATGTATGCATGTATGCATGTATGCATGTATGCATGTATGCATGTATGCATGTATGTATGTATGTATGTATGTATGTATGTATGTATGTATGTATGTATGTATGTATGTATGTATGTATGTATGTAGCCTATGTATGTATGTATGTATGTATGTATGTATGTATGTATGTATGTATGTATGTATGTATGTATGCATGCATGTATGTATGTATGTATGTATGTATGTATGTATGTATGTATGTATGTATGTATGTATGTATGTATGTATGTATGTATGTATGTAAGTATGTATGTAGCCTATGTATGTACGTATGTATGTATGTAAGTATGTATGTAGCCTATGTATGTACGTATGTATGTATGTATGTATGTATGTATGTATGTATGTATGTATGTATGTATGTATGTATGTATGTATGTATGTATGTATGTATGTATGTATGTGTGTGTGTAGGTACGTATGCATGCATGCATGTATGTATGCATGTATGTATACGTATCCATGTATGCATGCATGCATGCATGTATGCATGTATGTATGTATGTATACTATATATGTAAGTATGTATGTATGCAAGTATCTATGCATCTATGCATGCATGCATCTAGCCATGTATCTATGCATGTATGTATGTATGTATGTATGTATGTATGTATGTATGTATACTATATATGTAAGTATGTATGTATGCAAGTATCTATGCATCTATGCATGCAAGTATCTATGCATCTATGCATGCATGTATCTATGCATGTATGTATGTCAACACACAACTCAGTATAATAATATGATTGTAAATAGCTGGACCAACCTGCTACCAACGTTGTTCTGTGTGCATCTGACTCATTCGTTCATAATATGATGTTCTCTGCAGCAGCAGCAGCTGCTGTTGGCCTGCTGCCACCAGTGAAGACCGAACATCCAACCGACCGACCGACCGACCGACCATGCAGTTGTCATCTGATAGATTGCAATAGCAACCTGCTTCGTATGCTTCATATGCCCCCGTCTCCATCAAATTAAGTCTGTCGTTTCGTGTGTAATACACTACTGTGCTTGCTATATTAATGTCTGTCAGTTATAATAATTATGGTAAAACGGATTCATGAGATGGCGGTCCTAGCGCGATTCTTCTTCCGGTCTGGGTTTTTGTTGCGCATTTTCCATCCGGTCAACAATTATATTCAGATGCGCGTCTTTTGTTTAGCTCCCATCTCTGTCTGTCGGTGTGCATTCGTCCGTGCGTGCGTGCGAGTGCATTTGTGTGTGGGCGCGCGCGCGTGTGTGTGTCACAGTGTGTGTGTGCGTGTGTATGTCTATGGGTGCATTTTCATGCGTTTGAGTGCAAAACTGCTTCCGTTTGGGACTCCATGCCACTCTCTATAGAGTATAGACTACAAGGTTGCTCCTGTCCATGCTGATGAAGTTCGCATAGAAACATCTGTGAAGTTAAATTTTCCGTCTGCAGTGACACAGGCTGCCTTGCAGTTACATGTATTGTAAACGTAACGGGCGTTGGGTCACTGGGCGGGATGAGTGGAGGGCAGTTTGACGAATAATTTATGTCTGCATGCGAGCTAAAACTATAGCTTTAGGAGATTCACGGCATAATATCAGGGGCGGATCCAGGGGGGGGGGGGGGCAATCCGGCCATTCCCCCATTTAAAAAGTGCATGGGACTTGGGCCTCCCATTATTTTAGTTTCAGCAAGCCATTAAATCAATGCAGCGGGAGAGAAAAGTATAGGATACTAGAGAGGCCATAGTATATTATTTATTAATGCTTATGTGCAGAGATTACTTCGACCGAGATGACTGATGGCTAGAAAACGATAAAAAGGTCATCAGTTATTTTGGCAGGAAAACTGGTGTAGCCTACTTACCAGACATTTCGACCAAACGACTAAAAAAAGTCATCAGCAAGCAAAGACCGCCAAAGATTTTGCCCCCCCTCGAAAATTTCTGTATCCGCCCCTGACAATATTTAGCATTTAAACCGTCGACTAAGAGTTCCGTTTAAATTTTAAACGGAACTCTAAGTCGGGGGAACATGATCGCTTCTATCTGTTGCTGAGAGTGAAAAGAACGTATAGGCCAATATGATACACAAAAGTTCACGGAATTCCAGTCCTGTAATAGAGAATCCTTGGTATACGCCCCTATAGGCAAATTTACAATTAAGAGGTCCAGTCTAAATATTGTTAATTCATTCATTCGTTCATTCATTTCAAGCATTTATATAGCACCCCTTCAAGAAAACCACTCAGAGGCGCTCCCGGTCCAACCACGATGAGACAAAAAAGTTTTAAGGAGCCTGTAAAACACTGACGAGTCGACCCTACTGTGTCGAATAATTGAGCTACCATATGAATACAATATAGACCATATGATATAGTTGAATACCGTTTGACGGAAACACCTGCCCATCGTGCGACTGGTGTACTCCACGTCTTGCTTCCGACTTGTAGACCAATCTTCTCAATGCGAACATCTGCCACATCGCATCAAAGCGCATCGCCGCTGTTGCTCATCGATATTCGTGCGCCCTCATTAATATTCAGTTATGCTAATTACGCTTAGACGCCTTTCTTCACTTTGCCAGCTATTCACTGTGTTCATACTGCACGTCATCGTATAAGAAAGACGAGTGAAACGGAGTGCGGATACAATTGTTCTAACCTACTATTGATTCCTTAAAAATTCATGCGTGCTATTATTATTGGCCTATGACGTCTAGGCCTATAAATATTGCAACAGCATAGCAGCAGACAATAGTAGGTCTCTCCAGCCTCTGTCTCCTTGACGACTTTGCAGCCTTGAAAGCAATAGACCGTCTGCCTGCTTTTATATCCGTCTGTCTGTCTGTCTGTCTGTCTGTCAGTCTGTCTGTCTGTCTGGCCCAAGGTAAATCCGTCTGAGTGTCTGCCTACTGCCGTTTTTAAGGAACGTCGGTGCAAAATGTTACCACATGTCATAGGCCCGTGTCGCTCGAGCGGCCGTTGGTTTGTCAATAGGACTTACCAAGTGCAACGTGCACTATATGCACTCCACCAAGAAATTTATATCTATAGCTGCAGCCTATATTACCTATGCTGTTGCTATCTGCGTACTTGAGAGGTTTTTCTCTAAGGCCTGCCCATTTATCCCTCACTCAAAATCTTATAGGCCTACACAACAGTGTGAGAATTGGGGAAAAATGACTGGGGGCCGGACTATGACCCACTTAGTTTGAATCTGTGGAGCGAGGTGGTGCAGTGGGTATGTTCGTTGCCTTGCAGCCGGATGGTTGCAGGTTCGAATCCACCTCAAATCACCGCGTAGAGACCTTGGACAAGTTCTTCACTCGCAATTGCTCAGCGCTTCGGCGTGAAACTCTGATGCAGTGTCCGCGCTGCAGTCGGGAGCGCCTCTGAGTAGAAGGCTTGAAGGGACGCTATGACAAGTGCACAAACAAACAGACTTGGAATTTGGGGTATATGAAAATTGATATCACTATGGGGCTTTAAGAAAGACTGGGGGTAATGAATCCCCCATATCCACTCCGGAATTCTCACCCTGCTATAGATATACACACTAGGAAGTGGTGGTGACTGACTGAGAGTAAGTGTAGTGCCTTGTATACGCAGAAGAATTCGCAACTTAAATTCATAATTTGCACAGTAAATTCCAATCTCTGTTTTTCTGACATACTTGAGAAGTACACGTACAACAGGCTCCCAAATTCTAGGTTCATACATGAAAGTCTAGGACCATAGGCCTACATCGTTTGTTCAAGCAGCTAGTTGTGTCGGTAGAACCAATGCAGACTTTAGTCTGGCGCAGTGTAAGTATAGGCTGTCTGTCTTGTCTCTCGTCTTGTCTCTCGTCTTGTCTCTCGTCTTGTCTCTCGTCTGTCTCTCGTCTTGTCTCTGTTCGGCATCGTCTGTTGAACCTGAAAGAATTCAACTGATCTTCATCGTATCTGCTGACGATGTCACTAATCTCACTGCAGACGCCATCGCCACGGATTTCAGATTCCAGACGTATACGCTGCATGGTGCAGTCGCTTGTTTTTTATGTCTCTATCATCATCGTCATCATCAGCAGCAGCAACCTCATCATCATCGTCATCATCATGATCATCATCAACAACGACACAATCGTCATCATCATCAGCAGCAACAACAGCAACAACAAAATTATCATCACCACCATCATCATCACCACCATCATCATCACAACCATCATCATAATGATCATCATTCATCATCAACAACAACAACAACACCAATAACCACAGCAATAATCACCATGATCGTCTTCGTTATCATCATCAACATCCTCGTCATCATCATCGTCATCATCATCATCATCATCATCATCATCGTCATCGTCATCGTCATCACCATCATCACCATCATCATGAACAAGAGTCATCGCTTTCCCCGTTGTGATTTATCGTGACCATCAATTCCGTCGTCACCATAACTCTAACTACTTGCGCTCATGTAAACTAGACGTGAACACGTGCTTGAAGATCGCCACCTAGCGAATGATGTCTCAGTAAACGAACATTGCATGGCACATTCGATAGAGGCGCCAGTTGTAGATGAAGCCCAGCGCTATATTCATGTATATGCGGCTACTATACTGGTGGCCATGAATGATCATGATAGGACCATAATGACATTAAGTGACCTTATCAAAGCTGTTTAACTCTGCTGTCAATTACCATCTCCCCACTCCCTCTCCACCCCTCTCCCCCTCTCCCACCCGACGAATCTTCTGTCAATGCCAAAGACCACATTCGATGACCAAATCAAAATCTCCCTCCATCCCTCCCTCCGTCTGTAAACCTACTCTCTCTCAGGTGGTTGGCTGATTAGTTCTACAGGTGATGTCGGCGCAACCGATCACAGTAGCCACGTG
>OX457043.1:20350972-20388472 GCA_949752735.1 Lumbricus terrestris | reverse complement strand
AGAGGGGGACGGAGGCGGAGAGAGAGACGGAGAGGGAGAGAAACAGGGAGAGGGAGAGGGAGACGGAGAGGAGACGGAGAGGGAGACGGAGACGGAGAGACATGCAATCAATCAGACGAAAGTTGAAAAGACTGTCGATTCAAACGCAGCACATATCGTAGGTTCGCCTGCATGGGCGAAGATCATCACGAATAAACAGAGCACAACAAGTGTAAGTTAAGGACGTGCATTTGATTTAGACCTACGCTGCAGTGGATGAGCAGATAGTCCATAGTATGTATATTTTATGGGGAAGGTAAGGCGCCGCTTGTGAGTTATGGGACCACACTGATGGTAAGATGTAGGGTGTGGTATGCATGGTCGAGAATGCAAAGCAAGTGCGTATACAGTGGGCGAAAAAAACAAGGCAGATCAAACATTATTGTAGGACAATTTTAGCGGCAGGAACGCTGCAGCGTGATAAAGGCTACAGCCTCTTCTTTCAAGGACATGCATTACATAGGATATCCGTAAATTCCGCATAACACCGGTGGTCCAGTGTTGAGTGTATACATAGGCAGGATGCATATATCAAATTACACACATTATGTGTATGCATGGATATATGTGTATGCATGCTTAGTGTTGTGCATACACAAATATTTAGCATGATCGATATGTATGCCGCATGCACTTCACGTTTTGTCTTTTATAATTATATAGTACCAGATATGTATGTTTTACAATATACTGCAAGGTAGAGTAAACTATATGGAGCAAGGTTAAGTAGAAATGTTTCGAAAGACAGAGGTCGTGAGTTGAGACTGCAATTAGCACGACAATCTATGCATGCATGTAAAAGTCTAATTGCACGGCATGCAATCAACATCTGTATATATAATTATACGTCTAATCACAGCAGTTAGATGGCTCCATTCTTCCTATATCTCTATATGGTATCTACATCGACACAGGGCTGTTTTAAAGGAATTTTTAGAACTGCACAATCTCTTCTTTTCCTTCCCATCCTCCATGTTAAATTACTTCCAATCGGAGGACAATGACCTTTTCTGCTAGTTTTAACTGCACATAACTTGTGACAGCAGTGCTTCTACCGCTGCACAAATCCATTTAGAACTGCACGTTTTGTGTGCAACTGCACGTTAAAAAAAGCCCTGCATCGACATTGAACAGCACTACTTTACAATGAACCACGTCCAACTCAGAAACAAAGACCAGTCAAGCCCTTCTGCTGACTGCATGGCAACAATTCGTTTACCCGGAAACACCTTTTGCAACTGGTTGCAATCGACAATATCGAAGTTACAAAATAAGTTACACGAGTTGTTTTTGGTTTAAACAGACACATCGAAGTTAGTTTGCAGGATTTCCGAAGAGCCACGATCGACCGTGCAGCACCGAAATACGTAGCGCTATGTCGACGAAGCTGAATCTTCAGCGCGGGCGCAGTGCAATCTCAATTGCGCCACACTATCCCCCTCCAAACGGGTTTTGAAATTTCTACTCTGCGGGCGGGGCTAAATTGTAATCGTGCAGAACTGTACTTCCCTTGTAGCAGAACTCGATGATAAGAGGAGTTGAAACTACATTACAGACAGAACTACAGAGACAAGTTAAACTTCGATTGTGAGCGAAGATAAATCTTAGATACAGAGAGAAGTCTCTTCTGTATACGCTGGGTTAAACCTCCACTGGAGGCTAGACAGCACATCTTTTGGAGGCCAGACTCTTGTTGTGGGCCGGGCTTCAACTCACAGCGACGGGGGCTAATGGCGATTGTAGGCCCACGTTGATGACAGGCCTACTTGAACTTCCAAGCAGGATGGGAGTCAGTAGACCTAAAGTTTCTTTTTCGCAGGCGAAGTCATCGGCTCCTTTGCGAGGCTCAGCGTCACCATCGCATCAATTCTATTCTGTCTTCTGTGGCGGATTTAAGCGCGTATAAAGTCGCTGAAAGTCGACATCCGGTCCATGTTTCTTGTTCCTTTTCCTCTTCTGCGCGTCGCTCGTTTCGACGGGAGAACCGATCTTCATGAAGTAGCGACACTTGAGTTGGAGGGGTCGCTTCATCCAGGCGTCACCGTCCAATGCCCGCCCGTTACGGTTGAATGCCACGAACCAACGCTCGTCATATGCCGATTGGAATTCCGTGAAATGCCGATCGAGCGATAAGAGTTCCCGAAAGACGCACTTGCCATCGCCTCCCGAGGCCTGACCCACAGAAAAGAAAACACGAAAACACACGAATCAAATCACCGAAAACAACATCGTATACTTTATATAAACTTATACCTATAACGTTGCGGCCTGTATGGTCACGAGTCGTGGTCACGTGATGAACTTTGTAGGCTAGGTTTGTTTTAGTCACTTTAGTGGGTAACTGTTTGTGTTTGTGTGTGTGTTTGCGTGTGTGTGTGTGTGTGTGTGTGTGTGTGCGCGCGCGTGTGTGCGCGTGCGTGTGTGTGCACGTGTGTGTGTGTGTTTGCGTGTGTGAGTGCGTGTGCGTGCGCGTGTGTGTGTGTGTGTGTGCGTGTGTGTTTCATTAGGTCGAGGAAGAAGATGAATTTTACAAGTGATCTTTCAAGGTTATATTCTGCAAATATCAGTTAATCTTATAAGTTTGCATCTCTTAATGGCGTAGAACAACATGAAACCAGGAATAGTAATATAGTGAGACTTTGAATTTCTTACAACAGCAACAACCACAACAACAACAACAGCAACAGCAATCATCATTAACAACTACAGCAGTAGCATGATCATCACCGGCATCATCATCATCATCATCATCATCATCATCATCATCATCATCATCAGCGCTGTTATTTTTATGAGACATATTCATTTCTTAATTCGCAAAGTCAATAAACTCAAAATTAACACATACTAATTAAATTGACCGTTTTCAATATTAGTGAGGATCAGTGTTCGACCTCTGAAGGATTGTTGCAATCCGATTTGCCTAACACAGACGGAGAGGAGAGTCTTCAATTTGAAAGACAACAACTGATAAGCGCTGCAGGAGCAGATGGCTAGGAGGAAGAACTGAACACCAACAGGTGACCAGCGTGTGACCAGTTCTTTGACATACGCCGTTGATTCGATATCTCATAGTTTCCAGAGGTTTCAACTGAAACACGTACCAAATGGTGTGACCGCGAGAGTCAGCAGCATATTTGCATTTCTTGTTATGAGCTGCTTTAGAACTCCGCTGCGGCTTCTTCTGCAGTTTCTTCGATTGAACATGCTCGCACGATGCTGCCCGGCATACACCGCGCGGCATCCCATGCCAAGCAACGACCTCTGGACCAAGGTATAATGGTGACTTCATCTGATCTTTTGCCGTCAGATCTGGAGAGAAGCAATGCTCTCGGATGCTCGGTATTCGGCTCTGCATTGCATGAGCATGAAAGCCCGCCAAATTACGTCATTCATCACGCCAAGTTGTTGCTGCCTTCCAGCTTCTTTGATGCCCGAGAATCGGTGGCGTAGCCGTCGGATGCTACTGTGGCACTGTGTACACAAATGTGTTTTTCACATGTCTGTGGCAGTGGCACCATATCCACGTGTGTGCTTTTCACATCTCCGTGGCAGTGGCACCATATCCACATGTGTGTTTTTCACATCTCCGTTGCAGTGGCACCATATTCACATATGTGCTTTTCACATCTCCGTGGCAGTGGCGCCATATCCACATGTGTGTTTTTGCACACGTCAGAGTCTATTCTTGTCGTGAATTGTAGAGCCATGGGTGGAGTTTATCAGGGGATAGGGGGCTAAGCCCAGACCCCAACTCCCCAAGAAGGCCCAGATTCAGTTTTTTTACAGTGAAAATGGTATCTTTTCACGGGCTTGGTTCCGCTTCAAGAAGGTCCAGACTCATAATTTTTTCCGGGGAAAATGGCTCGCGAAACTTCAATCGAACGACTAAAAAAGTCATAAACTTTTTGGCCGAGAAAATATTGTCGGCGCCGCTCGTTCTGGACTAAGTCTCCGTCCCAAGCAAAGCCCAAGTTATTTTTTAGCCCCTTTCACCCCCCCCCCTCCCAAGAACGGAAACCAAACTCCGCCCATGCGTATAGTGGCCGATGCAAAACAGGCCAAAGTTGCAAGCATATCTTTAGCATTATCATCATCATAATTAATTTTATTATTAGGCCTACCACAATTATTATTATTATTACAATATCCACAATTATTATTATTATTATTACAATTACCACAATTATTGTTATTATTACAATTACCACAATTATCATTATTATTATTATTATTATTACTATTATTATTAATATTAATATTATTATTTTTATTATTATTATTATTATTACAGTCACTACTAATACGATTATCACTTCTACTACTATTACTACTGCCACCACCACCACCACCACCACCTCCACCACCACCACCACCACCACCACCACCACCACCACCACCACCACCACCACCACCACCACCACCACCACCACCACCACCACCACCACCACCACCACCACCACCACTACTACTACTACTACAACTACAACTACTACAACTGCAACAACGGCTACAGTTCAGCTACTATACGTACTCAACGGTGCTTCGTCCACAGTCATTAGTCAACTATAGATATATATATGCATGCAAGCATTCTTCCGATGCAGTGATTGTGAAGCGCGTTATTTATAGAGACGTCTAACGTTGACGCAGATTGATGGGACGCTCTGATTTCATTTGATTTACTAAGCAGTTGCAAGGGCGGAGACTTAGGGGAGGACGGTCCCCTCAATGGATATGGTGGGGGGACGGCCCATGCATTTCGCCCCCCCCTAAATCGTTACGTGTTAGGACATGTAGGCCTACACACACTTCACGAAACACACTGTGAGGTTTTAACGTTCGAAGATAGAAGAAAAGATCTTCGGTAATGACTAAAAAAGGTCATAAACTTTTTTGACAGAGAAAATTGGTTTTTTCCATTTCTGACGGATGACTGAAAAAAGTCGTCAGAATTTTTGCCAGCGAAAAGAAGGAAAATTTCGTCGGCGACGACTCAGCCATTCGTCCGCCAGAAATCTCGCGTCCTTCCTCTGTCGCTCGTTTTCGTCCCCGCAAGCCTCCGCCCAAGTCTTCGCACATGAGCAGTTGTTAATAAATTTCATGATTATTATGTGTCATTAATAATAATCGCAACACTGACTGCAGCTGTTTAAATTTTTCGCCATCAGATCCGTCGCAATAATAGCGCGAGATAGATCAAAAATAGAAAAATGAGAGTGATGTGTGTGGGTTTGTGTCCGATGTGTGTGTGTGTGTGTGTGTGTGTGTGTGTGTGTGTGTGTGTGTGTGTGTGTGTGTGTGTGTGTGTGTGTGTGCTCTCTCTCTCTCTCTCTCGCTCTCTCGCTCTCTCTCTCTCTCTCGCTCTCTCTCTGTCTGTCTGTCTGTCTGTCTGTCTCTCTCTCTATCTCGCTCTATCTCTGTCTGTCTGTCTCTCCCTCTCTCTCTCCCTCCCTCTCTCTCTCTCTCTCTGCTGTCTGTCTGTCTATCCATCTGTCTGTCTGCCTGTCTCTTTCCATATTTATATATCTGTCTCTCTCTGTCTCTGTCCCTGTCCCTGTCTGTCTGTTTCCCTGTACGTCCGTCCATACGTCTGTCTCTCTCTTCCTCAATCCTTCTCTCTCTCCCTCTCTCTCTCTCTCTTTCTCTCTCTGCTGTATGTCTGTCTATCTATCTGTCTGTCTGCCTGTCTCTTTCCATATTTATATATCTGCCTCTCTGTCTCTGTCTCTGTCCCTGTCCCTCTCTGTCTGTTTCCCTGTACGTCCGTCCATACGTCTGTCTCTCTCTCTCTCTCTTCCTCAATCCCTCTCTCTCTCTCTCTCTCTCTCTCTCTCTCTCTCTCTCTCTCTCTCTCTCTCTCTCTCTCTCCTTTCTTTCACCAATCCATCCATATTGCCATCGCTTTTCGGCTCCTATAAGAACAGGCGGGGCGCCCAGTCGATGTTATGCAAAGTCGGCTGTCTGACGCCACCTGCAATCTTGTCTTTGTACGTTCAGCGAACACCTGGTCACCAGTCTAGAAGAGCCGCGTCGTCGTCGGCGCTCTTAGCCCCCTGGTGGCGACGAGGCGCCGTCATGCATCGACGACCTCCGACCGTTGGAATGGATCTGACGGAAGAGGAACGACGTCTCTTCGTTTGGGATTGATGGGATTGAAGGAGAAGAGCGTTTTAGAAGAAGAGACGTCGGCCACATGTGGAGGGCAATTAGCTGCGGCGCAAGAAAAGGCACGCGTTGCAAACGTAATACCAGGACACAGAGGGAGGGAGGAAGGGAGGGAGGGAGGGAGTGTGAGAGACAGAGACAGAGAGAGACAGAGACAGAGAGAGACAGAGACAGAGAGAGAGAGAGAGAGAGAGAGATAGGGAGGTAGGGAGGGAGGGAGGGAGGGACGGAGGGAGTGTGAGAGACAGACAGAGACAGAGGCAGAGAGACAGAGAGAGGGAGGGAGGGAGGGAGGGAGGGAGGGAGGGAGGGAGGGAGGGAGGGAGGGAGGGAGGGAGGGAGGGAGGGAGGGAGAGAGAGAGAGAGAGATGTAGACAGAGAGAGACAGAGACAGAGACAGAGAGAGAGGAGAGGGAGAGTGTGTGTGTGTGTGTGTGTGTGAGAGAGAGAGAGAGAGAGAGAGAGAGAGAGAGAGAGAGAGAGAGAGAGGCAGAGGCACACCGACAGTTTTGCGCAACACAAGATATGATATTGTAAAACGAACATCTTTTACGTAAATACACCGCTGCAAGGAAATACGAAATCTTTTGTACGAAGCCGGAACACAGACAATAATTGCAGAATGGCGCCTTATTAAAATTAATTTGAATGGCCGGTCCTGTATACGGTCAATTATTTAGGCGCAATACTATTAGGTCATCGAAGGATTAAGGATATCCATAATAATCTTCAGATCTGTCTGCAGGACTTTTTTATAGCGCGCAGTTCTTGAGAAAATGAGCCGTTCTAAATGGATTTGTGCAGTTGTATATACGACTCTGTGCAGTCACTGTCCTGAGTCCTCTTATTGGGAGTAATTCACCATGGACGACGGGAAGGGAAAGAAGAGGTTGTGCAGTTCTAAAATTCTTTCAAAAAGTCCTGATATTTAGTCCACAAAAATGATTTACTGCAGACGTTGTAAAGAAGCAACTTTGTCGCATTAGTTAAGCAGGCTCTGCTTTGGCAGAAGTCATAGTTGCGAATAAAAGGCAAAATAGTTTTCTGCACAGTTGTCCAAATCAGTCCAGTCAGTCAAATCGTCAGCGCCCAAATCACGAGACTGATTGTGACAGTACAACAATTGGCCTTTGTCGTATTCATCCGCCGCCTGTGGTGAATCGGCGCAGCTGTAAGTGCTGTGCCGACATCGTTTCATTGTTAGCGCCGTCTAAGAGGCCAAAGAGAGCAGAGCAGCTGGCGTCACGTCCCGTCATGTCACGTCAATCACGCGTCATAGAGTCGTCTCATCTATTACCGCACACATTGTGAGTTATAGGCCCTATGTTATTTTAAGATAAATGTATGCGCATATATATATATATATATATATATATATATATATAAATAAGTATGCATGTATATATTCTTATATGTGTGGTTAATGGTTATATCTGCGTATATATATATATATATATATATATATACGCAGATATTATCCGAAGGTAAGTTGTTAATTTAAGAAACGCTGTATTCAATTGCGTCGTCTGCGCGAAGAGTAATCAACCTCTGCAGACACCGGTCGGCAATTGAGAGAACACACCTGGACAGGTGATTTAGGAGAAGATACGCCGCCGCCGCCGCCGCCGCCGCCGCCGCCTCCGCCGCCGCCGCCGCCGCCATCGTCGCAGTGGGTCAAAGCTCCGCCAGGAATGTTCGGAATGTCGCTCCTTTATGTCTGTATTACCGTCGCCGTACCGTCGCCTCTGCAGTCGTCGTCTTGTGAGGCGGTCGTCTCGGCGAACACACTATACGCCACAGAGGGAAAGAATAAAACGCGCACACACACGCACACACGCACGCACACACGCACACGCAACGAGAACAGGGAAGCCAATATCTTTCCACTGGATGAATCTTAGATGGGCCTATTTCGAAATTCTTACTTTTGGTCAAGATACTGGCAAAAAACCTAGGTGGTCTTTTTTGCGCATCCTGCAAATCAACAACAATTAAACTCGGTATATATATATATATATATATATATATATATATATATATATATATATATATATATATATATATAGTGCCTATGCGAAGGTTTTTGCGGTGTAGAAGCAGCAACGACAACCAGCGCTTCATGTTTATAATAGATGCTCTATTTAATGTTTATGCTGATATCTGAGGAACATTTGAAACTTATTTTAATTAATTCGACGAATTAATTATTGAACCGCATGCCAAAGCAAAGTACCCGGTATATGACTAATCTTCCTTCACTTAATCCATTCATTTTGAAAGGGTTATGGTTAGGGTTAAGGTTAGGGTTATGCTTAGGGTATAGCATAGAAAACTTAGGGCCTCTATGATGCAAGACGATTCTTTCTTCACTTAATCCATTCATTTTGCAAAGCATAGTAGCCTAAACTTGATAATATCCGTGCAGTTTTTGGGTGTATACCCTAGATTCCGAATGATGATGCCCGATGCAAATTATGGCAATCGACCGCAGCCCGTGCAGTGCGCTTGCGCAAAGGACGAACGCTCTATAGTGAGCTTCGTTTGTTTTTATCTTTTGCGTCTTGCAAGAATAATAAGGTAAACGATTACTGGACGAAACTCAGAGTCGTCGCAATGGATTCCTCCTCTAAAATTATCTCAGAAAATCCATCTTCATTTCATTGTAGAGTAATTATTTACACGTTCCGACCTATACAGAAACGAAAGTAGTAAATAGCTCCCCGTCCATCGCTGGCTCTGCTTCTGCTCAGCGGCTCCCTTTGCGCACTGATTTATATTCATACCGTATACACACACGCGCGCGCGGACACACACACACAAACACACACACACACACACACGCATACACGTACACACACGCACGCACATACACACACGCACACACACGCACGCACACATGCACACGCATGCGCGCGCGCGTACACACACATATTATATGCATACAGTACCAGAGACTATATCACTGAGCAGGCCCTTCACTTTCAATAATCCTCTGCAATATAATTGCAGTTGCAATGGGTCGTCGAGGCGTGGGCACTTCTGAGCTTTGTTATAAGCCTATAGGGCAATACCAAAATTCCAGGTGTATTTTACAAGACGACTGATAGAAAGGGTGTCTATTTACATAATAGTCAATTAGACATGGATCCAAATTTAATATCGATGTAGATAATGATTTCTTTTAATCTTATACTATAGTATCAAGCAGAATGTTCGTATGTCTGTCCCAATCTTAAGAAAGGCTCTGAAACCGAATGCATTTGAATGACTAAACAGCTAGCAAGATCTTCTTACGCGAATTTGTAGGTCAGCGCGACTATTTTTAGACATCAATTCACTTTAAATCCCGAGTTATGGACATTTTAAATTCTATGCGATTAGCGCATACAAATTTAAGAAGCCATTCACTGTTGCAACGTTAACTATCGCGTCTCCATTGCAGAAGCAGACGACACGACGTCATATCTTGACGTCATTCTCGCCGCTCGCATATTAATTACCTGAGTTATTCAGAGGCTCGCTCAGTGCAGAAACCACAGGGAAAGGAGAATGCGGCTGTGTGTGTATGTATGTTTATACGTCCATAGTTTTGCAGTTATTGACCAAGCCCACCCAGCGGAGGGGTTGGTGAATCCTTTCCTCGGGAGCCTGCGTGCGCGGGCGAAAAGCCGAAATTTAGCGCGGTCAACGCCGGATACCCCAGAGGCGAGAAACTAAAATTTCCCGGGCAACGCCGGGTATACGTCAGATATAGTAAGATACATGTAATAACGCCGTCTCGAAATGAATGACTCGGTATTTTCATGGCTTTTAATTAAAGACTCCCAGTCCAGCCACGGTGATACAAATAGGTCATATATGGAACCTGTAGAGCAATGATGAGTCAAGCCTAGGTAACAAATGGAAGACTTTCCCAGACAGATGGACATGCATGTATGTATTGTATATATGTACATGTATGTGTTGTATATACATACATGCATGTATTATATATACATGTATGTATTTTATATAGAACCGAGAAAGTATATAATGATGATGCTGTAGAGAAGTCTTCTTACTCTGACTATTAGTTTTCCTTTTCGATTGAAGCAGAGATAGTTCTGAGATCGGTTGCCTTGAATCCTCAGCTGACTTCCAAAGCCGTCCGTCTCCACTCGAAGTAGCGCTAGATGAATAGAAGAAAAAAGAGAGTGAGACACAGTCGTAGATTTTAATGCGTCTTCAGTTCCTTAATTTATTTTTTTATCCTCCTTTCTTGCGTTCGTTCATTCATTCATTCATTCATTGAATTTCATTCGTTGAATCATTCAGTCAATCGTTAATTCTGAATTCAATCCTTTATAGATGTTGATAAGTTCATTCACTCGGTGAATCATGAATGAGCAGTAAACCCTTTCGGACAAACCTTGGGCAAAAGCCCTCCGGACAAAACCCTCCCCGGATAGTAATAACCCCCCCTGGAGGGTAGGTCGACTCGGTGGATAGGCCTATAGGACATATCGTGCATATATAATGTATGCCAGACAGTAAAACTGTACATAAAAACACTTACAAGAAAAGTTTGTTTCACTATAACAATAGTCGTTTAATGTTCGCATGAGATGTATAGAGATTAGAGATATGGGTCAAATGTTGTATAAACGAATATTTTTACGAAGGCAATCAGACGTATGCTACCTTCAACATTTCATACATGTATACATACATGTCTTCCTATATTTAGGCTAAGCATATAATATACGGTCAATTGCCGACGATTTCCATTCGTCGATTAAAAATACAATTTTGAATGTGAACGACGCTAACGGCTTTATATAAATTTAGACTTATATGACATCAACAAGTCTTTATTAATAGTCGTAAATAACACCAACAGGTTATATGGCTTTATATCGGAATGACGGAATGACATTAACAAGTTTAAGTTTACACCTGCCTGAATGACAGTGACATGTCTGTATACCTGTATAACATTAACTGTTTGACACAGCAACGAAGGCTGGACAACAACAATCATTCAGCTTTATTCGGTGTGAGAATTGTGGGAAAATACCTGGGGATTGGACGTACTATGCTCCACTTGGAATTGGGGTTCGAAAAGCAGACTTTACTGTAGGGCTCTAAGAAAGACTGAATGACAGTGACAAGTCTCTATACCCGTAAAACATTCACTGTTTGACACTGGACACAGTGGCGGCGCTAGGGGGGGGCTAGGGGGCTAAGCCCTCCTAAAAAAGGCCATCCATTTTTTCCCCATGTAAAAATAAAAAATTTGGACGATTTACCCCCTTTAGCCCCCCAAAACTGAAATCCTGGCGCCGCCACTGACTGGACAACAATTATTCGGCTTTATTCGGTGTGAGAATTGTGGAAAAATACTTGGGGGTTGGGCTATGCTCCACTTGGAATTGGGGTTCGAAAAGCAGACTCTAGGGCTCTAAGAAAGACTGGGGGATTGAAACCACAAACCCCGACAATTCTCACCCTGGCTTTATATACTTAACTGCAGAAATATTATAAGCTGTTTGGCTGTTGGGGAATCATGTCCGGCGGAATATGTTCTATAGGAAAAATCGGGGATTTTCCAGAGGCCTTTGTCTGGGTTTTTGTTCTGAGGGTTGTCCAGAGGGACTATGTGCCATATCCAAAGGCATCGTGTGTGAGTAACTGTGTATACCATGATGGTCGTATTGTAATTGATAAGGGATCTGGACGTCTCTGAGTTTCTTGGTCTCGGTATTCAATGTTCAGATCTGTTGACGCTTATTGCTATTCACTTGTTGCTGTTCAACGACGACACTGTCATTTAAAAGATGATTAGTGTCACCCTTCTCCATTATCCAGGCTTATGACTGGCACTGGCAGAGTGCAACCAGTGGCCGATTCCGATCTGTTGACACTTTAACAAGGACCTATATAAATACACTGTCGTTAGAAGCGTTGTGGTCTTCGTGGTCTACATAATTAGATTGGCTGACGTTATTTCGGCCAATGTTCATCTTACGTCGGGTGTAAAATAGAGCTTGGACTATTATAGGCGACAATAACAACAAGCGCGATTGCCTAACACTGCATGCCCGGTCTCGACCGAGGCAAGAGATTACAAGTGGCAACCGCCGATTACGATGATATACGAGAATCATCAATCGAAAATTCAGAGCAGAAGATAAAGGAATGCCACTGCAGAGAGATATATGTGTCCTACACGTGTGTGTGTGTGTGTGTGTGTGTGTGTGTGTGTGTGTGTGTGTGATGTGTATACACAAAGTTGCCTTAGACAGGAATTCGACCTTGAAACCCCCGCAATCACACCATATACATACTCGGTGTATACCCGTCTTTAGCAGCACCATCATCCCAGTCTATAGATTAATGAGGAAAGAAGGCATGCAGATTAACAGTGAGTATATATCGTAGACCGAAAGACATTCGTCAACAGGGCGAAAAGAGGGACGGATGTATCGCGGAGAAAAAAAACCCAAATACCATACAGAACAAATGTATAATTAAGTCGCACGTATTATGTGACGTATATATACAGCTTGTTAGACAAATTTTCTGACTGGCAGATAGACATACTGACGAGTCAGTCAGTCAGTCAGTCAGTCAGTCAGTCAGTCAGTCAGTCAGTCAGTCAGTCAGTCAGTCAGTCAGTCAGTCAGCCAGCCAGCCAGTCAGTCAGTCAGTCAGTCAGTCAGTCAGTGAGCCAGCCAGTCAGTCAGTCAGTCAGCCAGTCAGTCAGCCAGTCAGTCAGCCAACCAGCCAGTCAGACTGAGTCAGTCAGTGAAGTCAGTCAGTCGGTCTGTATATAATCAGTGCTCAAAGTGCAGACAAATAAGTGCCTGGACGTCCCTTAGCTTTCCATACTCTGCTGGCTTAATAAGTGGCAGGACGGCGTTCAGATCTGAAAATAAGTGCATGGACGCCGTCCAGTAAACACTTTAAACCCTCTGTATAATACAATACATGTATACTATGTATAATATGTATACAATACATGTAGGCAGGTCGGTCGATGTCTTTTACACCGGTGATCTAATTATACCTAATAGAAGCAGTGCATAAAGTGTGGAAAAATAAGTGCCTGGACGCCCCTTACCTTTCCAGTCTGTGCTCGCCAATAAGTGGCTGGACGGCGTTCAGATTTTAAAACAAGTGCATGGACGCCGTCCATGACCGTCCAGACACACTTTAAGCCCTGAATAGAAGTGACTAATAGTCCTATAGCCTATAGGGTGTAGTAACAGCCGCCTACCGTACTCGTTGTCGGGACTGGTGGCTTTGGAATCGACGTGCTTCCCAGTGACTCGCACGTGCTTATTGGAGCACCGACTGAGAAGTGCGTACTGGCGAACGATCGTCGGGTCATGTCGGTGTCGGTGGTGTCGGTGGCGGTGGGCGCCGGGGCCCCCGACCGATGGTGTCGCCACTTCGTCCGTCTTGGTCCGTGTCAGGTTTGCAAAGTGGAAGTCCGAACCAGATCCACTTCCGGCCTTGCTGCTGCTGTTGCTGCGGATTCGATCCGGCTTCGTTCTGGATGTCGTCGTCGTCGAAACGGATTCTGTCGGAATGTGAGGCTGGTTGGAGGAAGAAATGCAACAGAAAAACGTCTGATTGATGACGACTTACTTTGTACTCAATAGGGGAGGGGGGCGTTTATGTGGCATTCCTGCAACTATATATATATATATATATATATATATATATATATATATATATATATATATGTGTGTGTGTGTGTGTGTGTGTGTGTGTGTGTGTAGATGTGTGTATGTGTGTGTAGGTGTGTGTGTGTGTGTGTGTGTGTGTGTGTGGCTCATTGATGCTCTCTGCCTTTGCTCGCAGCTGCTATATGCGCCGAGCGATGCCACGTTTAGCTGGCTTTGAAGACAGAAAAAGTTCTTTTAAAAGTTGCAGGGCCTATTATTTTAATGCATGCCAGACATAGTTTCATTACGATATATCTCGTTTGTTCCTCTTTTGTGTCTTTCTCCTACATGTGTATCGCTCAACCTTTGATCAAATCCAAACCGATCCGATACTATCTAAGCTGGGAGCTAGCGAGGGAGGTGTAATGGAGCCAAGCGTAGGAGTGCAGACGGGAGGAAGGAGGATCTAATCCAAATTCTAATCTAAAATCTAATTCAAATTCTAATCTAAAATCTAATTTAAAATATAATATAAAATCCTAGGGATCCTAGGTACCTCGGGTAAAAAAACAAACTAAAATCTAATCTAAAATATAACCTAAATTCTAAATCTAATCCAAAATATAATCTAAAATCTAATCCAGATTCTAATCTAAAATCTAATCCAAAATATAATCTAAAATTTAATCCAAAATATATTCTATAGCATCTAATCTAATCCAATCTAAAATCTAATCCAAATTCTAATCTAAAATCAAGTCTAAAATCAATGATAAAATCAAGTCTAAAATCAGAGCTAAAATCAAAGCTAAATCGAATCTAAAATCAAAGCTAAATCTTATATAATCTAATCCAATCAAATCTAATCTAATCTGATTTAATCTATGACATCGCTATCGCAACGTGCAATATCAGTCGACACTCTTCCATAATCGTGAGTCTGCAAAATCATGCATCTTAATCCAATATAAGAGAAACTCGCGGTACAAGAATCCGGCACAATACTTCCACAAGTCATGGAATCTGCGATAAAACCTCCACCACTTCCCACATGGATACCCCCACCCCAGATTCTACACTTTGTTCCGTTCATTCATCACCTACCATTCACTTTTTCCCTCTTATACCATCTCTACCATGCATCCAGTCTCTGACTCACCTTCAGTCATCCTAATTCCCTTACGTTCTTCGCCTCCACTTTTCCCTCCTCCTCCTTCCTCCCGTCTGCATTCCTACGCTTGGCTCCATTACACCTCCCTCACTCCCTCCCTCCCTCTCTCCCTCCCTCCCTCCATCCTTCCCTCCGTTCCTCCATCCTTCCCTCCCTCCGTGCTTCCCTCCCGTTCTGCTGGCTCGTGGCGCTTCCTTCTTAAGATCATGATCTGATTTCGATTCTTTTCCAAAACATTTATACCACCGTCTTTCGTTTCGGCCGATTCCACCTCAACAGGTGGGCGAAAGGAAGTATATTATAGAACGGGGGCAAGAGGTCCAATGGAGACAGCGCCAAAACCTCCTCCGATCGTCCTTATATATAATAACTATTATATTAAAACACGGAGTCAAGGACGTTCCAGAAAAACTACTCCGTACACACTCTCCAATAACATAATAATAATTGTTAATACATGTCTGCGGTGCACCGAAACCTTATTCACATGTATTGCATATACGTCTATTCTTTGACTCTCCCATTCATTCGTTTGCACATTCGTTCAAACGTTCATTCATTCAGTCATTCATTCATGCATTCAATTTTCTCGGTAATTTGTTCATCCATTTTTAATAGCGCTATATGAGACTATACTATTTGTTTCTGCATTTACTCGGATGAACTTTCGATTCATTCATTCTTTCAGACATTCATTCGGTCATTCATTCATTCATTCATTCATTCATTCTATCATTAATTCGATCATTCATTCACTCACTCATTCATCCATTCATTCATTCATTCGTTCACTCATTCATTCATTCATTCGTTCGTTCATTCATTCATTCATTCATTCGTTCATTCATCCATCCATCCATCCATCAACCCATCCATACATCCATCCATTCATTCATTCATTCATTCATTCGATCATTCATTCATTCATTCAAACTTGCTACGGCACATGGTGTGCAAACACATTATGTACATTATGTACATTATGTACATTCCACCGGACATTAGATTGGCCGCCTCAGTGGACTCTTTCAAAACAAAGCTTAAAACTTATCTGTTTGCTAAGGCGTATCCCGCAGTTGGCCGTTTGTGAGGCGCCCTTGTAGCGGTATGGCCGCGTTACGCCGCCATATAAATTGTCGTTATTATTATTATTATTATTATTATTGTACAGAACAAACCCAATTGTTGTGCTTTACTAATTCACGCAATCATTCGTTCTTTCGTTCTTTCTTTCGCTCCTTCGTTCGTTCGCTAATTCATTCATTCATTCATTCATTCATTCATTCATTCATTCATCCATTCATCCATTCACTCAATAATTTATGCTTAGGTCAGCACATAAGCTTCTTAAATGACTAAACATAGCACTCCACTTTTCAGCATCTTATGTATCAATAGACCGCATTTAATTTTTATGCGGAGTACCGCATTCAGAGCTAAATTACTTGTCGATATGAATCGAGGACGGAAGAGAAAGAATACTCACGAGACTGTCAGTGAGATGTGTGGCGATTGAAATAAAGACGAAGAACCTAAAGAAAGAAAACAGAACAAAAGAACAAAATATCAGTGATCCGATGTTCGTTAATTTCTTGGGTTATACCTAATAGTTCCGCCTTTCAAATGAAAAAAAACTATGGGCATCAGACCAGCTGAAGTTCGTTTTCCTCGTGTGTAATACAGTGCCACAAAACCGTCGACAGAAATGCGATGTCTTTGATGGCCTTCCGTAGCAGTAGTGTCGCGCGCAGCCTTCCATAGTCCATACGCGTGAGCTCATAATTTCCCTAATAGCGTAGGTCACGCAAGTGCTACTGCTGGTGATTATTAATTTTGACGTTTCATTACTATTTACGAGATGCATTCACAACAATTGAAAAGAACAATCTATTCTACGCAGTTCACACGTTTTACGCTATCATCATCATCATCATCATCATCATCATCATCATCATCATCATCATCATCATCATCATCATCGTCATCATCATCATCATGTCAAGAATTGTTGCGATAGTGATGATGATGATGATGATGATGTTTATTATTATGGTGATGATTGCGGTCGTGTTGACGACGACGACGACGACGACGATGATGATGAAGATGATGATGATGATGATGATGATGATGATGATGATGATGATGCCGAGAATGACGACGACGACGAACACGACTACATGTACAACGATCACGACGACGACCATGATGATGATGATGATGACGACGACAACGATCACGACTACAACGATCACGACGACGACCATGATGATGATGATGATGATGACGACAACGATCACGACTACAACGACCACGACGACGACCATGATGATGATGACGATGATGACGACGACAACAACGACGACGACGACGACAATGACGACGACGACGATGATGATAATGATGACGGTGACGACGGCGATGATAATGGTTGGGTGGTGGTGGGTGGTGGTGGTGACCTACATAAGCGCACGGTTACAAGCGCACACGTTATAAAGTGGAATGAATTATTTTGACCTTAATACCCGGCTGAGCTTGCAAGCATACAAACGATACCTGCAGCAATGCCCGGCATCATGTATATATATTTAGAGTGACCTGCGGCCGATAGTGATTTACGATTGAAATGAAGCCTAAGGCTTCCTAAGCGACACTGATATCCATCCACGATCATTCCTAATCTATTCGGGTCTGGTGCACATGAAAGCGAAAAGCGCTTAAAGTAAATCGTTCACCGTGTAAATTGCTAATTTGTTTCAATTCATTCCATCACAGTTTGATAACACAAGTCAGCTGATATACGTAAGATTTAGTACATATATATATATATATATATTAAATCTTATGGCCTATATATATATATATATATATATATATATATATATGCTTTGTGTCAATTTAAAACAAAGTACAGAATGCTATTTAATCGAACAGATTAATTAAGTTTACGATGCTTACGTACATGCAAGGACCGTTTCAAGCACCTGTATAAAATACACCGTGAGGCATAAAAAAGGAAGCCCCTGGAAAAACCGTCATTATTTTAACAATATTCAAACAATGTCAATGAAATTCAGGAAAGTTATAGCTAAATAGCAGGCAATGTAAAATAATTTAAAATTTTTACCCAAACTGTCCACCTTTAGCTTCTACGCATGCGCGAAGTCGCTTGCGCCATTCACGCACCGCCAAGTCAATAATTCGCTCTTCAAGATCGTTCTAGGCTTGCATGATTCGCTTACGAAGATCTTCAACATCACGGACCTTTGTTTTGTACACCATTTCCTGCTTCTCCTAGCAATACTCAAAATGACCGTCTGTATGTAGCAGTTGGAACTCGAAAAAGAGATATTGCAACCGACCGCCTTTTACGCACACGTCCAACGTTAGCAAATCCCTGATGGTGTCAGTCGGTGTTTCCTCTCTGGGGCGCACGTCAATTCACTTTGTTGAACCGGGGGTAAAAATCAACGGCCAATGCTATAGAGATGTTTTACTTATGGAATGCCTTCTACCTGAAATTCGAGAACTTTCAGAATTTTACATTTTCCAGCAAGATGGTGCTCCAGCGCACAGAGCTCGAGAAACGGTTGCACTTCTGACGAATGAAACTCCTGACTCCATAATTCCTACTGTATGGCCCCCTGACAGCTCAGATCTGAATCCCGTCGATTATAAAATATGGGGAATCGGGGCGCATGCAGGAAATGGTACACAAAGGTCCGTGCATGATGTTGAAGATCTTCGTAAGCGAATCATGCAAGCTTGGAACGATCTTGAAGAGCGAATTATTGACTTGGCGGTACGTGAACGGCGCAAGCGACTTCGCGCATGCGTAGAAGCTAAAGGCGGGCAGTTTGAGTAAAAATTGCAAATTATTTTACATTGCCTGCTATTTAGCTATAACTTTCCTGAATTTAATTGACATTGTTTGAATATTGTTGAAATAATAACGATTTTTCCAGGGGCTTCCTTTTTTATGCCTCACGGTGTATATATAAGGGCATATACAGTTATACACCCACGCAATGGTCGGCCTACCAGCCCACATCCAGTGACCTATGACCCTATATATAAATAATTAAATATGTACATATGTATAGATATATATCCCATATATATTTTTGCTTTGTGTCAATTTAAAACAAAGTGCAGAATATATATATACATTAACTATAGGTTTATGATGCTTTCTCTGTGCATGCATTCAAGGACCGTTTCAAGTACCTGTATACTAAATCGAACTATACCTTGTCTGATCTGATTTAGTACATTGATGTCACTGTCAGTAAATGAGGTTTTAATTGCATAAGGCCACCCTGGACCATTGTTCTTCCTGTGGGGTGGGGTGGGGTGGGGTGGGGGTAGGGGTGGGTGGGGTAGGGGTGGGTGGGGGAAGGTATACCTCCTATGATATGTGCAACGGTCCCGAAAATTTTTGATCTTATGGAGGTGCAACTCTATTATGGTTGTCATTTATAGGGTCAGACTAAATACCGCAAGTCCATCAATCATCTTTTATTTTAGGCCTTTATCCTTCACAGAACTATTTGAAGGGCCACTGGATGTGGGCTGGTAGGCGTAGGCCTATACCATTGCGTGGATGTATTAATATATATATATATAGATATAGGCCAACATATATGTATATATGCATAATGCATATATATACACCTATATCAGTAGCTTATCATCATTCACAGTCTACATATTTGTATATATATAGCCTATATATATATATGCAATAGGGCACATCTATTATACAAGTGACGCTATATAAACAAGAATTGAAACATCAAGTTTATTATAATATAGTAAACTTGATATTTCAATTCTTGAATGAGAAATAAATGAGAAGTTCATGATATATAGGTCTATTATATAATGAACCTCTAATTTATAATACAATTTAGTTCTTTTAATCTCGAAATCCTGGATTCAATTGCCAAAATAATGCCACTCGAGGTGTGTAGGACTTGCCCAAATTATACGCACGTTTTCGACAGTGGTCATTTCTGCCAGTTTTAGCAGCAAAGCGTTTGCCATTTAAAATGTAAAGGTCCGTACGCGCACATATTCAGAAGTAGGCCTAACTGTCTATATATATACACATAGGCCGATATATAGGCCTATATATAGAATTGCAGGCCCTGATTATGCCTACTCAGTTGCCCATGAGCAAAACCTTGAAAGCTAGAATGAGAGCAGAAATGCAGATGCAGGCTACACCTTGCTACATGTAACTCTCAAGAGCACGGGAAAATATATAAAATATACTGGCGGGTCTCGGTACATTTTCACTCGTCGAATGTGTTTCAAAACAAGACTTAACACTGTGGTGCAATTGCTATGTCTAAATCGCGAGATTTAATTCAAGATCAAATTTTGAATTGCAATATGGCGCCCATGCAGCTGCTCTCTTTCAAATGACGTCATCGGGGCGGCGTCTATATTTACTTCAGCGGAAGATGCGCAAATACGCAGGCATTGGTATTTTCTGCGTTTTCTGCGTATCTTCTGTGGTGACGATAGATTTACCGTCGCTTTTTTAAACTTCAGGTCTTTGAAATAGCTGCGAAGAGCGTTTATAAAGAACGGTCGAAAAGCTCTCACTCCCTGCGCCAGCAGACGATAGTGTCGGCAAGCGAAAGAAATGGCTCTAGGTTATATTTCATCCGCGATTCACGGCGTGTATAGGAGGCATCGGGGTCGATGCTGTGGCCATCTGGTGAATATAAGCAGACAAATGCGGCGTTATATAAACAAATCCCATATAATTACACAGGGAACCAGCGTCGACGGCGATCGCGAGTTGCGGCTTCTTCTTGCGAAGTCTCGTTCTCGCTGTCAAATCTCGCTGGCGCGGGTCACGAGGTGCAGCGCTATATTGTTTAGCGTACACACGAGGAGGATCGGCGAGCAATAGTGGATCAGACGAAGCGAAGGCTTAGCCGACGGACTTCGACTGTGGAGTGGCTTACAGAGGGTTAAGAAGAAGAAGAGGAAGAGGAGGAGGAGGAGGAGGAGGAGTGGGAGTAGGAGGAAGGGGAAGAGGAAGAGGAAGATTAAGAGGAGGAGGAGCAAGAGGAGGACGAGGAGGACTAGGAGGAAGGGGAAGATTAAGAGGAGGACGAGGAGGAAGGGGAAGATTAAGAGGAGGAGAAGAAGGAGGAGGAAGAAGAAGAAGAAGAGGAAGAGGAGGACGAGGAGGAGGAGGAAGAGGAAGAGGAAGATTAAGAGGAGGAGGAGGAGCAAGAGGAGGACGAAGAGGAGGAGGAGGAGGAAGGGGAAGAGGAAGATTAAGAGGAGGAGGAGCAAGAGGAGGACGAGGAGGAAGGGGAAGATTAAGAGGAGGACGAGGAGGACGAGGAGGAAGGGGAAGATTAAGAGGAGGACGAGGAGGATGAAGGGGAAGAGGAAGGGGAGGAGGAAGATTAAGAGGAGGACGAGGAGGAGGAAGGGGAAGAGGAAGAGGAGGAGGAGGAGGAAGAATGCGCGGCCACAGTGAAAGAGAGAGAGTTAGCGGAAATGCTTGCGATCCGTTTGTATGGACAACATCATCTGGCAACTTGTGCAAGAGAAGAGGCAGCAGCAGCAGCAGCAGCAGCAGCAGCAGCGAGAATCGCGGCCCATCATCAGATCAACAGAAAGAGAAAAGATGTCATCCCATCCGCCCCTCCTTCCCCCTCTTCTTCCGAACTCTCCCCCACCCTGCCCCACCATGGATCTAATAATCACTTCCTCGGCCACACAAAAACTCGGCAACACACACACCCACACACACAAACACTCACACACACACAACGGATCGAACACAACCAACATGGCTTTTCAATGCATTGGCCACAGTAGAAGCGAAGTATACGCTGTGACAGCATAGATGTATCGATATGTCTGTCTGTTTGTCTGTCTGTCTCTGCCTGTCTTTCTGCATGCGTGTGTGTGTGACAGTGTGTGCCTGTCTGTCTGTGTGTCTGTACGTCTGTCTGCGTGTGTCGGCGTGTATGTCTGTTTGTATATGTCGGTGTCTGTCTGTGTCTGTGTGTCTGCCTTTTGTCTGCGTGTCTGCTTTTTCTCTGTGTGTAGATCTCTATGTCTGTTTGTGTGTCTGTGTGTCTGACTGTCTGTGTATCTGTGTGTGTGTCTGCGTGTCTGTATGTGTGTCTGCGTGTCTGTATGTCTGTCTGCGTGTCTGTCTGTCTGGTTGGTTGTCTCTCTGTCTGTCTGTTAACGAATCAGAGCCGAGGCCAAAGTCCGACGCTTGTGTGATATGAATGATGTTAACGTTCATAAAGAATTTCGAGTTGGCTCGTAATCGGGGTAATCATCTAATCATCTAATCATCTACAGTAGAAGACTCGATGTTGATTTACGATCTTTTAAGTTGGATGCGTTTTTACAGACGCGACAAATTGTCTTTTAAGCCGATACTTATTGCACTCACTGACTCACATAATATACTTACTTACTTACTCGCTCACTTAGTAATTTAATGACTGATTGAACGAATGAACGAAAAACAAGTCAGTTCAGTTCGGTTGACCGACCATGGAATTACAAGATGGAGGAATATAGCAAGAACAAAACTTTAAAACGCCATTGAAAGAATCGGTATTATTGAAAATGACTGCGAAGATGCTACAACTCACAGCTGGATCAATTGCTTATTATGGCGTATCAAACAGGGCTTTTTAACGTGCAGTTCTGCCCAAAATGTGCAGTTCTAAATGGATTCGTGCAGTTGTGGAAGCACTTCCATCACGTTCCGTGCAGTTAAAACTACTAAAAATAGGTCATTTCCCTCAGATTTGGAGTAATTTACCATAAGGGATTAGAAAGGAGAGAAGAGGATGTGCAGTTCTAAAAATTCCTTAAAAACAGCCCTGGTATCAAAGTTTCAAAGACAGTGATGACTTTTTCACTTTATAGCTCGTTATTGAAGTGCGTCGTGTCGCCTTTGCCCTCTCTTTCTGCACCTACAGTCATACGCACGTATAAACACATACACACACACACACACGCGTATACACACACACACACACACACACACACACACACACACAGCTAAATGTGATCTCGTCGAAAGGTCACAGCTTTGCTTTCGATCTGGGCCTCTTTCGATCGACTCTTAACGTTTAACCACTGACCGATCTTATCTTAACCACTACATTTCCGGGATTCATTGTGCTACCTCAACGTATATATATATATATATATATAATATATATATATATATCTATATATATTATATATATATCCTAAACACGCGTCTCATTTCTACACGTCTTATTCTTATCCATTCACCTATATCCGTCCGCGGGGCAATCAGCCAGTCACCGAAAATAGTCCGTTCAGTTGACCAGTCAGCCATTAGCGACTCAGTCAGTCAGTCAGTCAGTCAATAGGCCAGTCAATCAGCGAACAAATAAGTTGGCCAGTCGGCACACCAGCTAGTCAATAGGTTAGTGATTCAGTCGGCCAGCCAGATAGTCAGCCAGTCAGTCAGTAAGTCAGTAAATTTGTGGGGCGCGGTGGTGTAGTGGGTATGTTCGATGCCTTGCAGCCTGAGGGTTGCAGGTTCGAATCCACCTCAAGTCGCCGCGAAGGGACCTTGGGCAAGTCCTTAACTCGCAATTGCTCAGCGCTTCGGCGTGAAACTCCAATGCAGTGTCCGCTCTGCAGTTGGGAGCGTCTCTGAGTAGATACCTTGAAGGGGCGCTATAACAATTGCACATGCATAGTCAGTTAGTCTGCATATCCGTCTCTGTATCTGTACGTATCTGTCTCTCTAGCTGTAGCAGTGTAGCTCTAGATATCTGCGAGTGTCGTATTGTCCGCCCCGATTCGTTCTGCTGGCTTAGCTTATATCGTGCGGCGGCCTGTGAGTGGGTCCGCGCACGGTATCGTGTGACCGTTTAGGAAACTCACTCGGCTGTAATAGACCGCCGATTTCTTTGAATATCATCTTCGCTGCGGCCAGAAAACAATAACAATGCATAGTGGACGCCATTTTGAGCGGATTAATTCACATGAATATTGATGAGCCTGGTCGGCTGAATACTAATGAGCGGCATCGCTTGAAGTCCAGGCAGGTCATTGAAGTCTGATTAGCATACATGCACACCTGCAAAGTAATTCTCACAATCAAGGCGCTGCTCCATTGTTTCAATTTTAAACGCAGATAATTTGGTGGTATAGGGTGGTGGCAGTGGTAGGGGTGGCGGTGGTGGTGAAGGTAATGGTTGTGATGGTGAAGGTAGGGGTGGTGGTGATGGTCGTGGGGTGGTGGTCGGGGTGGGGTATTGGTAGTTGTAGTAATAGTGGTGGTAGTGATGGTGATTGAGGCCTTCGCCTTGGTCGTGATTAAATTCTTATTTTTAGAAGGTTCTTTAATTAAAACATTTCCTAGCGAATTGATGAAGTGAGGATATTTGCGTGTGTGCATTATTTTGAACTGCTACAGATGACGGGACGAGTGAGCAAAATATGAGTGAAATTGAATCGAAATTTTGACAACATCTACGTCACTTGTTTCCCATTAATGTAACACAGAAAGTTTGTAAATACGAAGCCAAAAAGAAATTGAAAACATGAATGAAACCAAAGAAAAATGAAAAATGAAAGAAAAAGAAGACGAAGAAAATAATATAAGACGCAATTGGAGAAGAACAGATGAAAGAAAAAGACTTAAAGTGGAATAAAATAAAGAGGAACGAACGCAATGAAAACAAGAGAAAACAAGAGGAAAGAATAAATGAAAGCCGCGCTGGATGGGGAACGACGACGACGACGACGACGACGATGACGACGACAATGATGACGACAACGATGACGATGATGATGATGCTGAAGATGAGGATGAGGATGATGATGATGATGAAGATGAGGATTATGATGAAGTACAAAGGGAATCAGAGAAGACGAAAAATAGGAAGCGGAAATAAAAGAGGAAGAGAACATAGAAGAGGAGGAAGAACTGTCTGTGTTACATTGAAGAGGGACTGGAAGCGGAAGAGGAACAAGAAGGGGAAATGGGAGAGAAAGAGGAAGTAGAAGAGGAACAGAACATAGAAGAGAAACCGGAAGAGGAGGAAGAGAAAGAGGAAGTAGAAAAGTAAGTGGAAGAAGAAGAGTAAGCGGAATAGTAAGGGTATGCTTCGAGTGTGCCCTGCCCACGTCCAGTTTTTAAGTCAACTATAGAATCCATTTGTTGACCTGCATATGATATATATATTATATATATTATATACACTATATACATATTATATATATTATATATTATATATTATATATATATATAATTTACATATATATTATATATAATTATATATATATACATGAGAGATCTCAGAGAGGAGTGAGAGACGTCTGTGTCATGGTACGATGATCGTTTATCACTTCCTCCTCTCTCCTCCTCCTCACCCCTCCCTCCTTCCTTCTTCCTCCTTCCGTCTTCCACCTCCTCCTCCTTCTCCTTCCTCTTTTCCCCTAATCTCTCCTCCTTTCTTCTTCTCTTGCAACTTCCTCTTTCAACTTCCTCCGTGTTTACACTTTCACTTGCAGATGTAGCACTTTATATATCAAACAGGAAAATGTCAAAACAAAACCTTTGGATGCTTCGTATATAATAGGCCTACATATTCATAGACATTATAATTATCTATAATTATAATACAACGAACAGCAATTATATTTATATATATAGATTATATATGCATTCGCCTGTACGAGTAGACCTATATTTAGACACATGAAAGTCTGGACCGGCGCTGCAGGCAGCTAAGTGGTTTTTAGAGCCTTTCTTAGACAGACCGACCGACCACAGATTCACGGTAATAATTGAATAACCACCAATGACCAAGCCGTTCGTCCGTCCGTCCGTTCGTCCGTTCGTCCGTCCGTCCGTCCGTCCGTCCGTCCGTCCGTCCGTCCGTCCGTCTGACCGTCACTTGAATGTCTTTCAGTCTGCAGTCAATAGTTTGACCTAACGTTCTATCAAGTGACCTACATCACCCAATAAAACAAAAAACGTGTGAATTTTGACTTTTTCACTCGATCGCTTGAACAGAAGTTATGTACAATGATGTACAATGTTATGTATCATGCTCATCCATATAAATTGATAAATAGATGGACGGACGGATGCCATCCATTCAGTAATCATTCATTCAGTTATCCGACCTTCCATCCATCCATTCAACCAATCTACCATCCAGCCATCTATCTATCCATCCATCCATCCATCCATCCAAACTACCATCCATCCATCCATCCATCCATCCAACGAACCTACCATCCATCCATCCATTCAACCAACCTACCATCCATCCATCTATCCATCCATCCATCCATCCATCTATCCATTCATCCATCCAGCCAAACTACCATCCATCCATCCATCCATCTAACCTACCATCCATCAATCCATTCATCCATCCATCCATCTAACCTACAATCCATTCATCCATCAATCCATTCATCGATTCATCCATCAATCCATTCATCCATCAATCCATTCATCCATCAATCCATTCATCCATTCATCCATAAATCCATTCATCCATCCATCCATTCATTCATTCATCCATTCATCCATCCACACACCCACCCATCAATCCATTCATCCATTCATCCATTCATCCATCAATCCATTCATTCATCCATCCATTCATCCATTCATCCATTCATCCATAAATCCATTCATCCATCAATCCATTCATCCATCAATCCATTCATCCATCAATCCATCAATCCATCAATCCATTCATCCATCCATCAATCCATTCATCCATCAATCCATCAATCCATCAATCCATTCATCCATCAATCCATCAATCCATCAATCCATTCATCCATCAATCCATTCATCCATCAATCCATCAATCCATCCATCCATTCATCCATCAATCCATTCATCCATCAATCCATTCATCCATCAATCCATTCATCCATCCACACACCCACCCATCAATCCATTCATCCATTCATCCATTCATCCATCAATCCATTCATTCATCCATCCATTCATCCATTCATCCATTCATCCATAAATCCATTCATCCATCAATCCATTCATCCATCAATCCATTCATCCATCAATCCATCAATCCATCAATCCATTCATCCATCAATCCATTCATCCATCAATCCATCAATCCATCAATCCATTCATCCATCAATCCATTCATCCATCAATCCATTCATCCATCAATCCATTCATCCATTCATCCATCAATCCATCAATCCATTCATCCATCAATCCATTCATCCATCAATCCATTCATCCATCAATCCATCAATCCATTCATCCATCAATCCATTCATCCATCAATCCATTCATCCATCAATCCATTCATCCATCAATCCATTCATCCATCAATCCATTCATCCATTCATCCATCAATCCATCAATCCATTCATCCATCAATCCATTCATCCATTCATCCATTCATCCATCAATCCATCAATCCATTCATCCATCAATCCATTCATCCATTCATCCATTCATCCATCAATCCATCAATCCATTCATCCATCAATCCATTCATCCATCAATCCATCCATCCATTCATCCATCAATCCATTCATCTATCAATCCATTCATCCATCAATCCATTCATCCATCAATCCATCAATCCATCAATCCATCCATCCATTCATCCACCCAGTTAATGCAACATTGTCAACAAGTGGTCAATGGAGACACTTATCGCAAACCATCAAAGATGTCGCAAATTCGTCGTACGCACATAAGCCACAGCTTGTCAATCATGATTCAGATTTCTCATACATTGACAGCCACCTGTCAATCATATCTATAATTCCTCATACATTGGCAACCACCTGTCAATCAGGACGCCAATTCCCATACATTGACAGCAACCTGTCAGTAATAATTATTGCTACGATTCCTCATACATTAGCAACCACCTGTCAAGCATATCTATAATTCATCATACATTGACAGCAACCTATTAATAATTTTGACTACAATTCCTCATACATTAGCAACCACCTGTCAACAATTACTCCAATTCCTCATACATTGGCGGCAACCTTCCTTCATGTAGCCAGGTATAATTAGCCTTCATCGTCAATATTATCGCTGTCAATCACCGATGAGTCGATGACTCAAGTCGTGAATATAGGCCACTATAAATATCTATTAAGTTCCAGGTCCCGCATGCATGCATATCAGATCAGATCGTCTTCCTCTTCCTATTCTGTCAGCCTCGCAACTCTATCTACTTGACTATCTATCCACTTATAATATAATTATAGTATCACTTACGGCGCACAGCTGCGTGACTCAAAACTTCCGAAAAAGCTGGTGCACGGGTGACCTGCGCAACACTTTCAGTTTGCACAATCTTGAGTGACCAACGATTGTCAAGTTGCTCGCGTTATTACACATAAAAATAATAGATGCGACACGCTCCTACAAGTACATGTCTGAAATCTGATTTGAGTATGAGTATGATTGTTATCTCGAATTAGGAAGGAAAATTAAAGAAGCCTTAATTGAAATGGTTGAACAGATTACTGATACATGTGTCGGTGACGAATTGATATAATTATAGACGTCGATTCAATTTGAACAGACAAGCAAGTATATATATGCAAGAAACCTGGACTTTATCTAGACTATTATGTCTCATGACAAAGTGTAGGCGTGGGTGAGATTGTGGTTGCTAATGTATGAGAAATTGTAGTAATAATCAGGGCTTAAAGTGTGCCTGGACGGTCATGGACGGCGTCCATGCACTTGTTTTAAAATCTGAACGCCGTCCAGTCACTTATTGGCGAGCACAGACTGGAAAGGTAAGGGGCGTCCAGGCACTTCTTTTGGAAAGGTAAGGGGCGTCCAGGCACTTATTTTGGAAAGGTAAGGGGCGTCCAGGCACTTATTTTTTCACACTTTAGGCACTGGTAATAATTATTACTGGCAGGTTGCTGTCAATGTATATGGGAATTGACGTAATTTATCAATCCCTTTGATTCAGCAGAATTATAGCTGTATAATTATATTTTTTAAATAATTTTAATTGAAACGGTGTTTATTTGTAGTTATGATGACATAAGTTCAATGTGATGTTTTTAAATCGTGCATTTAAAGTATGAACGTATTTCAAACATCAAAACCATCTGCTTCAGCAGCATTGTTAACAAGTCTTTATATAATATTTTTATACCACAATTGCAATTATTATCTGACATGCATTTATATAGCGCTACTCCCAGAGCAGATCCATCAATTATGCTTCCGACCCCACCCAGTGAAGATCATAATATTATATATATATAGGCCTACCATCGAATAAAAAAAAGACTAATTAAGACGCTTGTGAGATTGCGAATGAGTGTCTCGAGTCGCAGCTCTCGAGAAAAGGGGAAATCCAGCGGGTTTACCCAACATAGACCAGCGTTTCCCAAACTATGCATGGAGTGAGTGTGGGTCGCTAGCGAAAGTGGGTCGCGAAGCTCTGTCAAGTGGGCCGCCGTAATTTTTCGGGGAATATTTGCTTAAAAACATCTGAGCATCAATTGACATTTTACTATATGATTGTATTAAGACTTGCTATCATAATTATATAAATTATATATATATATGTACACTGTGAGCCATAAAAAACCGTGCCACTTTATGTTTAGCTATATCTCTGTCATTTCTTTATCGATTTTTACACTTTTTGCATTATTTTAAACAGGAATCAATACTCTAAAGAGCAGAAATAAACATTATCGATTTCATCCTACATGCATGTTAAACTTGTCTTGCGAAACTGAAGACACTAAAAAAACACGTGAGAATCGATCAATGCTGCATTTTTACTACTTAAATGCAAACAATTTTTCAGTGCCTTTATTTGTTTAAAGTTTGTGTTCAAAAGGACTTCCTTTTTCACGTACACATTTTGCCAAGCGACGTCGCCACTGATCAATTGCAGTGTCAATAAGATGTTGTTCCAGATCGTTCCAGACGGATACGAGACACTGCCGAAGTTCATCAGTGTTCTGAATGCGCTTTTGGTACACGCGCTGTTCCATAAGCATTTCCGTTCCAAATCGTTATGAATAATGCGTCTGACCGTCGTTTGTGTAAGATTCAGCTCTCTCGCGATTTGTCTGGTTGAAAGATGTGTTTTAGGCTTGTCTTCCTGGCTCTGAACCAATTCATTGACAGCGGCGATATTATCTTCAGTTCGCGACGATTTTGGCCGACCACTTCCCGCAGCGCGTTCAACTGAACCGGTAGTTCTCAACTTTCGCAGAAAGTCATCTAATGTTTTTCTTTTCCAATTCTTGTTCGGAAACTCCTTAATTAATCGTCTAGAAGAATAATTTTTGCATTCCCGCAGATTTTTAATTAAAATTTTATCATCAAAGCTCAACATTTTAAAATTTTAACTCAAATTTTCAACCATCAACTTTATTTACATTATGCTGCGAAACGGATATGACGTCATCGCGCAAGTAAATAAGTAAATCGTAGAGATTTAATTTTTCTTTCAAACGACACAAAAAGATATAAAATTGTTAAAATATCGACCGAGATATAGCTAAAAATAAATTGGCACGGTTTTTTATGGCTCACAGTGTATATATGTATATATATATATATATATATATATATATATATATATATATACAGCTGTGGCGATTTTTAAACTGTGTCCGCTAATGATCAAATCAGCATAATCATTTCGATGCTGATTAACGAAACACATTTTAGCACACAATGTTTAATTCGATTCATGCAGTGGTTCTGGATACGGCCACGAATTTACAAGTGCAAGTGCACTGGTCACGACCCAGGCAGAGAAGTTTGGCAACTGATTCTCTATGTATAGACTAAACTGCAGACGTCTGGCGTTCAGCGTCCTGTTTCGCCTTATGTTTTTATCACTTTGGTCCATGCTTTCATTTGCTCGCAAACTGATAGGCCTATATACTGTAATTCTCTTCTAATTGGTCTGTCCAAGCTTCGTCTTTCACCTTTACAGTCGGTTCTTAACGCTGCCGCCAGATTAATTGCACGCCTTCCACGCTATAATCTCATATCTCTACTTTCATGTTTGAGCAGCTCCATTGGCTTCCTCTATAACAGCGCGTATTAAGTTCAAAATCCTCATCTTGGTCTCCAAAGCACAACAGGGTCTTCCCCAAAAAAACCTAAAATATCTAGTCAATGGAATTCACAGACCAGTTTCAGACTCCTCGCGTCCTTCACTCCGCTCTATAAATAGATTTGATCTTCTAGTACCTCCTATAGAACGGCTATGGCTCAGTCCCGTTCCTTTACATCAATTGGACCCTCTCTTTGAAATACGCTGTCTCTTTCTACTCGATCTCAACTTCTGACTTCTCATTTGCTTTTCTCAAAACCTATTTCTTCTCTCGTGGCCTTGCGCACTGGGAGAGCCTCTGAACGGTTCACCCTATAGTAGAGGCGCTTTATAAATGTATTTTTTATAAAATACAATATAATACAATACCAAATATGGATGCAGGTTGCAATCAGAAGGCCATGCATGAAAGCAGACGGAAGAATGCTCATGTAATTCTATGTCTCTATATCGCTTATTGTAAATTTTCCGCTTGCACGAACGGTATACGTTATATTCAAATATCGTGGTCCGTTGGAAAGGTTCAATCAAAATCCGATATACATCATCAGATTTCAAGTCACACGGTATTCCCATGAACAGGTAGTATATCTATAGACCACTATGTTGGAATATAGTGGGTCTATATATGGTATATATATATATAAATATAAAAAAAGCAGACCTATAATCTATATAACTATAGTTAGGACGTTATCTATACAATGTATATATTGGTACTATTGGTATCATATGGCATTGTTGTTTTAAATATATATATATATATATATATATATATATATATATATATATATACATACTGTATACAAGGCAATAATAATAATCTCCATTTAATTTCAAACTGACTCACCACAGTATATATATATGCATGATTACAACTTTTAGTATCAAAATTAAGGATGATTGCAAGTTATTACAGAAGTCAAATTTAATTGTTGGCAGCCATGCAAGGCACCCATCACGTTCTACTACTCAGTTTAAAAAACGCCATCTGCCGAATGGAAGGATGAGTCGACTTTCGAAAGGAAGAGCGGGAAGCGATCCGGCAACCATGCATGCATGCGCTCTCGACGTCTGAGTGTTGCCAGTATACGACACTAATCATCTTTGATAATATTATGGCAGTGTCGTTAAACATGTAACAAGGTGCAAGGTATACGTCTAGTAGGTGCATGGCAGGAAACCTACAAGGTATAGTTACATGTACCTTGCAATTGATATAGGTATACATGACTTGTAGGTAGCAGAACTTTTGCTTTACCCATGCTTTAGCCTCGATGAAAAAATGAACTGTTGAAATCAAATAACCATTAAAAAGGGTCTTTGAATTAATAACATTCAAGAGTATACCTGCTCTCAAGACTTACGTTGTCGCGAGTGTGGAATAGTTGGAACAACTTAGACGGTCTGCCTGCAGCTGTTTTTGGTGACATCCCATCCCAGGCTGTTTCCACAACAGACCGGAAACAGTTCCTTGACGACCACTTCCGTCCGAATTGTCGGTCGGGCAACTACGTCGCTCGAAGAACTGCCTCAGCTTCCGGTTACTGACACGAGGCAGAACATAACAATTGTTGCGAGTCAATAACAACAGTATTCGTTCCACCAGGAACTTGATTCCGAGCCTCCTCTGAGCGCGTGTAGAATGCTGTAGTATAACTCCGTCTGTTAATTCAACATCTGCCTCTGTGCGAATCAGTGTCGCGAGTGAAACTTCCTCCGTGCACTTCCTGCGTTATAAGGCGCCTTAATCCGTTCGTAATCCGGTGTTGAATCAGAGAGGCGGCCATCTGAACGTAACCACCAGGACATTCAGTGAGACATTGAGTGAGACATTCAGTGAGACACGAGGAGACCATATCAGATACGCCGATTGCTAAGATTGTCTCGACCGACGGCGAAGACGACGGCAGCCTGCGATCAAGTGTTGTTATTTTTCGGCTCTTGAATGCAATAATTAAAATCATTTCCCTATCTTCCTTCGTCCATCCCTCTCTATCTCAAGACGCCTTGGACGACGACGACGACGATGCCAAAGCGCTGGCCGTCTTTATAAGTGGTACTGCTGCTGCTGCTGCTGCTGCAGATGCACTTCCTCCTGCTGCTGTTGTATCACATCATGGACTGCATAGTGGCTTCTACAGGACGCGGGAAACGGTGGACGGCGGACGTGGAGAAGCTGCAGCGTGCATTGACAAAACGGAAACCGACGAAGTGACGAACGAACTACAGGAAGCACTTGGCCGCTTGGAGGCTCCGGCTGCAGTTGTGCGTTGCTCGTATAATAATATGCGGCGATTGTTGTTGCAGTTGTTAGTAAACTTTGACACATCTGTAATAAGTCAGTGTGCGTCAAAAGATGAGGAGACACGACCGTGTAGTCGTGAGCGTATTCCAATTGAAGGCCGTGGCGTCAAGGCCTGCAACGGAGGGCGAAGGTCAATGAACAGAAGGTCAGCGAAGGCCAATGAGTCAAAGGTCTGCCTGCGAAGGCCAAAGATTCGGAGACTGGCGCACTGCAGGTCTGGATAGTAACGACATATCAGATGGGCAAACCGAGCGTTAGCACACCTGGAACAAACTATGAGCGCAGTAAACAATCGCAAACACGATCAGCAGAAATCTCCAAACGAATCAACACACAACCCGATTATTTCCTTCTCTCTCTTTCTCTCTCCCGCCAATCCATCCAGGCCGTTATTATAAATACGAGTCATCTGCTAGTCTCTCGTCCAACGTCCAAAAGCCTAGAATGCCACCGGAGCCGCCGACGACGACCAAGCGCTGCACGGAGGGAGGGAGAGAGGAGTCAGCAGATCGTTGAGACGGAGGACTTATGGCCAGCCAGCTGCCCCCACCAACCGCACAACACTTAGTGGCAGGCGACGCTTACTTTCGCTTCGGTGGCCCGGAAGAAAGCGATCAACTTGAGGCGACGCGACGCTTGTATAACGTGTTAATACCTCTCTACATCAGATATTGCTCTCTGTCTCTCTTTCTGTCTGTATCTCTCACACACTCTCACACACACACACACTCACTCTCTCTCGGCGTCGATCAAGCCAGGCATCTGTCTGCGCGTAGACCCTTTGCAACCTGTCGCTACAACCTGTCAATCAAACGAGAGAGACGACCGACCAATCAGACGAGAGATATTGGAAGACCTGTATCGACGTGCCTCTATTTCAAAATCAACATGGCGGAAACGCGAGACGCACACACTATATATACTGCAGACAACCTGCAGAAAACAGTGGCAGACATGTGGACGAGACTTGACAGACCACATAGGTAGACAGAGAGACAGACAGACAGACAGACAGACAGACAGAGACAGACAGACAGACAGACAGGCAGGCAGGCAGACAGGCAGACAGACAGGCAGACAGACAGGCAGACAGACGGACAGACAGACGGATGGACAAACAGACAGACAGACAAACAGGCAAACAGGCAAACAGGCAAACAGACAGACTGATAAGAACAAACACAGAACAGGCCGACGCACAAAGAATCGTAGATGAAATATAGTAGCATTAAAAAATTTCTATTGCGCTACTCAAAAGCTAAGCGAGGGGACCCAGCTTATTCACGAGCGATGCATCGTATCAGAAGTCTGATGCCCAATGTCCAGACAATATATCCATTTCAAGTGGAAGTCAGAGTCCAGTTACCAGAGAGACTGGAGTCTGTTTTGACGAATTTCTGCAAAGACTTCTGATGACATGCAGATGATCCGATGGATTTGATTAGGAGTTTGGGCAGAGGTGGTGAAGTCCTAAATTGCGGCCGAGACCCGATAGCATGTTGGATGATTATGTTTGTATGTGCACTTGTTATTGCGCCCCTTCAAGTTCTCTACTCAGAGGCGCTCCCGAATGCAGAGCGGACACTGCAACGGAGTTTCACGCCGAAGCGCTAGCAATCAAGTGAAAAACTTTCCCAAGGTCCTTACGCGGCGAGGTGGATTCGAACCTCGAACCTTCCGGCTTCAAGGCACCGCGCCCTACGCAATTATGGTGATAGTTAGGGGAGACTGAGGCAGGTGGCATTGGGTCAGTTGTGGCGCTGGTGGAGGAAGTGAGATTGTGTGATTTGGATCAGAGCTAGGTTCTCAGCCGGTGTGTCGCTACACACTGGTGTGTCGCGAATATACCGGTGGTGTGTCGCGTAAGACTTGTGTGTCGTTAATTGGTGTGTCGCGAAGAATTGGTGTGTCGCGAATTTTCACAGCATACACCGGTCGTTCTTGCATTACACTGGCATTACTCTATACTTGGATCGTTTAGCAGGCGTATAGGCTGTGAGAATTAGTAGCACTCCATGTCCATTCCACTTAATCACTCACAACACCTGTCGATCGTCGGGTGTCTTACTATACAAAGAAAATCCAGGAGCAATAATCCCATAAACTGTTAGATCCGGCAATTTACGTAATCATAAAACGACGCAGAATCGTAGATTTAGATCGTTGGAAATCAGAATTTTAGAACCGTACGAAACTAAAAACCATTCAGTGTCAACATTTGCATTCATTGGAAATTTTTAACAATTAAAATAGACAACTTTAACTTTAACACGTTTGTATTTTAATTTAAAAGATAGACCTATTGACATAATGACGATTGCATTTTGTGTCGCCAAATTTGGTTGCAAGTTTAGGTGTGACGCGAGCTGAAAAAGGTTGAGAACGTCTGATTTAGATGTACATTCGTTAAGATAATAAAGATTGAAAATAGAAACAAAGTCAGTGATTGGGTGCATGTGTAAGTGGCTGCTTGATTGCTTGTTTGCTTGATTGACCGATTGTTTGACTTATTGACTTATGGAATTATTGATTGATTGATCAATTGACTGATTCACTAAATTGATTGATTGATTGATGGATCGACTGATCTGTTGATTGATTTACTGACTGATTGTTTGATTAATTGAGTGGATTGGAGAACAAGGGAAAAGAAGAACAACAACGACAACAGCAGCAACAACAACAACGCGACTAAATGCGAGTACACTCACTACACGTTTTAACTTTTCAGTCGGTGAATAGTTGCGCTTGAAGCGAACTCTGGAACGATGTCAAGTATACACTGGAGTTGGCAAGCTGTTAAAAATTTGCCAGGAGAAAACATGTGCTCCATCTATCGACTCAATGTAGCAATCACGTTTTGTATTAAATAGGAATTTCAGTTTGACTTGCGTCCCTCTACCGAATGAAAAGTTAAAACGAGTAGTGTACTCGTCTTTAGTCGTGCTGCTGTTTCTTCTTCTTCTTCTTCTTCTTCTTCTTCTTCTTCTTCTTCTTCTTCTTCTTCTTCTTCTTCTTCTTCTTCTCCTCCTCCTCCTCTTCCTTCTTCTTCTTCTTCTTCTTCTTCTTCTTCTTCTTCTTCTTCTTCTTCTTCTTCTTCTTCTTCTTCTTCTTCTTCTTCTTCTTCTTCTTCTTCTTCTTCTTCTCCTCTTCCTCTTCCTCTTCCTCTTCCTCTTCCTCTTCCTCTTCCTCTTCCTCTTCCTCTTCCTCTTCCTCTTCTTCTTCTTCTTCTTCTTCTTCTTCTTCTTCTTCTTCTTCCTCTTCTTCTTCTTTTTCTTTTTCTTCTTCTTCTTCTTCTTCTTTTTCTTCTTCTTCTTCTTCTTCTTCTTCTTCCTCTTCTTCTTCTTCCTCTTCTTCTTCTTCCTCTTCTTCTTCCTCTTCCTCTTCCTGCTCCTGTTCCTCCTCCTCCTCCTCCTCCTCCTCCTCTTCTTCTTCTTCTTCTTCTTCTTCTTCTTCTTCTTCTCTGACGAGTTTATTTTATACACAAATTATATGCTAAGAATATCTTTCTGTTCTGGCATCAGAATTCATGTCATAACTAAAATATGTGTCAGATTGAGACTCTTCTTTGTACAAATGATTTGAAGTCATGGAGCGACTCATTCCATGCATAATTATAATTGCCGTGAACTTGTTAACTAATAAACGTCGTCTTCGTTTGGTGCATGGTCATGGGGGCCGCGGTCGCCTTGTGCAGCAGCAGCAGCAGCAGCAGCAGCAGCAGCAGCAGCAGCAGCAGCAGCAGCAGCGCAGCAGTAGCAGCAGCAGCAGCAACTGTGGTCACTCTCCCATGCCATGGACGCCATTGACGCGTGGCATGTACCATGCACTTGACCACTCGCTGTACTGGCGATGAGTAGCGTGTCTGTCAACGGCAGCGACAGGCTGCATGGCACAGCCGAACATCCCTGGAAGGCTTCCTGATTGGTGCCACGCGTATCCTCATCCTTCCGCCTCCTTCCATGTCTCCATTTTCCTCGCTGCGGCCATTTAAATGGCTTTTGAGGGCGTGGCAGGGCGTAGCGCGTGAGGGTT
>OX457043.1:20340972-20345972 GCA_949752735.1 Lumbricus terrestris | reverse complement strand
TATCAACCGACTCTCGGCTGAATGTGAAGCTCACAGATTAGGCCTACTCAGCGTTTATTTCAATGACATTTTGCTATGAAAGAATTCATCGGTTAAACATGGCAGTGCTGCCTCCGCTTTTGGGTGACGCCAGTCCAAATCTGGAAAAAAGATAGAGGGGAGGGGCGTGACACTGTGACCAAATCATATTCGCGGCATAATTCGCCGTATAGCAGAGCGTCATTTAACGGTTCAACAGACCACGGATTTTACCTTCTATTTAACCCGTTGTACGATTGCCAATATATGATAGGGATGATCATCATTGAGTATGCATGACGGACTGTCAACTCCGATACCGGTATCCGAGTTTTGAAATCCCACTTATCGATTTTTTTCCGTTCCACTTGCGCGCCCTAGCGAATGACGCTGCGAATCAGCCACATTGAATGTACTCATTGTACTGGTCTGTATCCGGTCGATTACAGGTTATAATAATAATTATTATTATTGTTATGAGAATGCTACTCAAATGCAGAGGTTAAAGCATTATTAACAAATTCGTTTAAACATGTAGGCCTAAAGTAAACATCAAAAGCAATTGCAGAGCAGAAAATGAGTCACAAATATTATAAGAGACAACAGGGTAGCCTAGATAAAAATTATTATATTCCTCTTGGTCTTCTTCTTGTTCTCCTTCTTGTTCTTGCTTTTCTAATTGCTATTTTTCTTGTTCTTGTTCTTCTTGTTCTTCATGTCCTTGTTCTTCTTTTTGCTGCTGTTGCTGTTCTCCTTCTTCGTCTCCTCCTTTTTATTTCGCTTCCTATTCTTCTTCTTCTTTCTTCGAATCTTCTTCTAATCTACTTCTTATTCATCGTCGTCGTCGTCGTCGTCGTCCTACTCCTCCCCATCTTCTATATTATACTACCGTTTCTTTTTTCCTCTATGACTTTATGATCTATAGCGTCATGCATCGTTCTTTGCAGCTGCCACGAATTGCTTCAGATGTCAGGAGCCGATAGTCGATCGTTTCCTTCTCAAGGTCAACGATCGACCTTGGCACTGCGATTGTCTTAGATGCGATGAATGCAATGTTCCACTGACTGATAAGTGCTACGTCAAAGATGGCGTCATCTACTGTCGAGATGACTTCTTTACGTTAGTATAATTATTACAGATTATACCTTTAAATATCTTAAACGAAATCTGATGAGCAGATTCTTCATAATTTATAAGATTCCTATTAACTTGTTATTTGATGTAATGCAAGTTACAGATCTCATTGCTCTGTGGGCAGTATATACATGTATATATATATATATATATATATATATATATATATATATATATATATATATATATATATAGGCCTATATATCAAAAGGCGAATCTTGGGTTAGCTCTGACGGTCAATTGGATTCGTGCAAAATAAATTACCCTCAACCTGGATTAGACCAATTATATATTACATATACATATATAGGACTATTTTATAGGCTAATTCAGGTAGGCTATGGGTCTATACCATAAGTGAAAGTGACACACTGTATCTGACCCAATGTATCGATCGATGATAATCCTGAAACTCAAGTAACCTCGTCCAAATGTCTATAATTATGCGTAACATTAGATTAGACTATTTTACTATATTATTTATTTATTGCGTTTACTACGATCACATTCATAGATACAATCTCCTCCAAAACAGCAAGGGTCTCTGAATCTTACATAAATTCTATATATATCTCTGTTACTGTAGGCTATGTATGTCTGTTGGGACCCAGAATTTCTGTCGGCGTGCAGGCCCATGCATAGTTGGTAAATCTGCGAAACGTCGGTTTCAGGAAATTAAATTGAATTGTATATAGACCTAATTGAATTTAACTGGAAAATGGAAATGTGCACTGGATGCGATTACAGGCGATATGGAACGAGGTGTTCCACCTGCAACCTTGGAATTCCACCGACGGAAGCCGTGCGAAGGGCACACGACCAGGTCTTCCACCTGGAATGCTTCCACTGTGCCATCTGTCGTCGTCAGTTGAAAACAGGCGACGAGTTCTATCTCGTCGACAACCAGAGACTCATCTGCAAGACGGACTATGAAGCGAGTCAAAGAGGTAAAGGTCACCAACAGATCAAGTTTCCACATATATATTTATATGTATATATTCATATATATATATGTATGTATATATACATATATAAATAAATGTATATATTATGTGCACCAAAACGGTTTATTATATGTATATATACATATATAAATATATATATATATAGGGTGACACGAAAGTTCGTTCACCGTTTTCAAACTGCGCTATCTCAGTAACGGCTTCATATTTCTCTACAATATTTTGCCAGTGTATACATCAGTCAATTGAAAGATATTGGTACAAATTTGATTATGATCCGGTCATTTTTCGCCATTATTTGTAAGAAAATGTAAAGACGACCGATTTTTGCGGAAAAAGTGCGTTCATCAAATTAACACAATAAAGAAACTGCGTGTACGCCTAGCCTCGTATACAAGCGTGACAAGACATCGTTGTTACCTATATAGGACATACACAGACGTAGGCTATTAGCGCACAGTGTCTCCTTTCTGCTTAATGACAGCACTGACTCTATCCGGCACAGGAAGAATACCTTCCGCCTGCTCCGCATAATATGAAGTTTAGCCCGTCGGTGATGGTTTGGGGTAGTGTCACACTACCATGGCCCATGGGTCTCACTAAACTTCAATTTGTGCCAAATCGTACCAGACTGAACTCGCAGTACTACGTACATCATCAACGTTCCCGAGCAGATCGTGAAGCCAGTGTTCGAGAGAGGCAGATATAGTGATAACGGCAGTGTCATGCAACGAAAATTATTTGTTGACAATGACCTAGGAGTATATCAGTAGGATGGCTCACGCTGTCATACATCAGCTGTGACGACAAAGTGGCTAGACGACAACCTCCCGTCACACATAAAGCCAAAGGATTCGCCACCCAACTCTCCAGACCTCTCTCTTATTGAGAACTTGTGCAGTATTTTATCTCTCAGCGTTTATAAAGATACTGAGCCAAAGAACGCTGATCAGCTGAAGCGTCACCTCCAACGAGCGTGGAGATCGATAGCAGTTGGGACACTTCAGACGCTGATCCAGTCATGCCGGATAGAGTCATTATGCAGAAAGGAGACATTGTGCGCTAATAGCCTACGTCTGCGTATGTCCTATATAATAGGTAACAACAGTGGCTTGTCACTCTTGTATACGAGGCTAGGCGTAGCCTACACACAGTTTCGTTATTGTGTTAATTTGATGAACGCAGTTTTTTCCCGCAAAAACTGGCCGTCTTTACATTTTCTTATAAATAATGGCGAAAACAGACCGGATCATAATCAAATTTGTACCAGTATCTTTCATTTGACTGGTGTATACACTGACAAAATATTATAAATAAACATGAAGCCGTGACTGAGATAGCGCATTTTGAAAACGGTGAACGAACTTTTGTGTCACCCTATATAAATATATGTACACCAAAACGGCTTTGGTGTAGTAAAGCAGTTCTCCAGTGTCATTGTGTATGTGTGTGTCTGCGTGGGTGTGCGCTTGGTTGTGCGTGTGCATGTGTGTGTTTATTTGTATTTATGCCAATTGCGTGTATACATAATATCTTTTAGAAGCAGTTCGAATACTCATAAAGTTCTGCTCTCGATTCCCCACCTCTGGACCTGGTGACCCCTGCACGTCACAGATGTCGACTATACTCCTAGTTAACTTCCCTCGCCGTGTGGTCAGCGGTGCCAAGCCATCCGTGCCTAAATTAATGTCATGCTCTTTAACTAATGACCATGTCACAGACTGTGACTCACAGTGTGTCAGTGTGTCTCATAAATTTTACGTCAGTGGACAAGGGTTCCTTTGTAACTCGGCCACTAGTTGCACTCTGCCAGTGCCAGTCCCATCTCTGGATAAAGGAGAAGGGTGACACTGATCATCAGGGCTGTTTTAAAGGAATTTTTAGAACTGCACAACCCCTTCGTTTCCTTCCAATTCTCCATGGTAAATTACTTCCAATCGGAGAACAATAACCATTTTTTACTAGTTTTAACTGTACAGTAGTGCTTCTACAACTGCACAAATCCATTTAGTTTCCTTTATGCTAATCATCAAGAAAGCAGACCGAAAATGTCAGAATAGACAAATCTAATTATTTAAAATTTATAATAATTATTCTTCACTTTATAGAGTTATTTTGTTTCGAAATCCAAGTCGCAATGCCCTTTACCCAACGTGCGGACGCCCATGAAAGCGAGGGGGTTGTGCACTATTATGTGCTTATTATCACTTCACCGTGCTCAGAGTTATTAAAATTATTTAATCTGAAGAATTAATTCTTCCGAGTGTTGTTACCGCCTGAGTGAGGTTGACACGTATAGCATTAGCAGAGGATTAATAAGATGTCAATCTCATGCGTTCAGTGCAGAGGGGTTTCGCACAGCAAATGTCTTACTATCGCAAAAGAGGGATTTCTTTTCGTTTCTGTATGTCAAGGGCAAGTGGCAACACAGCTGTGGGCTCAGTCGGGGGAGGGTGTAATAAATAGACGACGTGGGGATTTACGGGTCAACAGATAAGGGTCTATAATCTATATATTATATAGATGGACAAAATAAATACTACTCGCATGCATGTGATGCAGACGAAAATTAATGTAGAATAGTCATGTAAATGGTTTCGACAGATTCCGTTAAATAGACAAACAAACGAAAAATGGACACATGAACAGACACAGACAGACCAGACATGCTTGAAGACAGACAGACAGACAGACAGACAGAGAGCCATTGCATGGCTAATTGTCGTCTGTTGTGTTGCTGCGTTCAGACATTGACCTGGATGGCGGAAGTAAGAGACCTCGAACGACGATCACCGCTCGACAGCTGGAGGTCCTTCGACGATCCTACCTGGACAGCATGAAGCCATCGCGGCTGGTGAGGGAGAGGCTGAGCGCCGAGACGGGGCT